>VDFB02283304.1:39680-83518 GCA_007258455.2 Sequoia sempervirens
CTAGGGCAGCGATGGATGGATGGGCAGATTGGTTTATACAGCTCCCAACATACACCTACATCCGAGTATATGGCTTCACAGGAAATCCAGCTATGCTTCCACGTTATCCTTCGGATAAAACAATCTTTCAGGAATTCCTTAGGCAGATGCATGATGTTCATCGTCTTCTACGCCGCAGGCACAGACCATCACTCAACTTTCCTTTTCAGTTTGGAATGTATTGGTGCAAGTCGGCAATTGATGCAAAGATCGCAGGACAGGAACTTGCGAGATATCATCTTAAGTACCTTGTCGAAGCACGTGCTTATGACCTTTCAGGTCATTATACAGCTCGCCTCGCTGGAGGTATATATCACGAGCCTTCTATGGAGGATTACCGGGCAAATTGCGCAGATGACTTCGAGGTTCGCAGACGCAGTTACGGCCGCTTCTCTCTCTCACAGATTTCTGTTTTCTTGTCAGAGGATGTGGGAGGTTTATCAGATGATGAGGGAGAGGTTCTTCCTCAGTTTTTCAGAGAACAGGTCGACACACAACCGTTGCCAGTAGTAGATTGGTACGCCAAAGAATATGCAACGGTCAAGGAGAGGTCTAGTAGAGTCATCCAGAACAGTATACTTTACCTCGACAGCAAGAAGACAAGAAGAGTAAGTGTTCCTAGAGCAGAGCCGCCAGTAGTGGTGAATCCTACGCTACCTTCTTCGTCAAAACCTAACAAGAAGAAGAGGAGTAACCCTCCTAAGAAAGTACAAGCGCCAAATAATTCAAAGGGCAAGGCGCTTGCCACTGTTTCACATTCAGAGCCTGACAGACAGCCGCTTATCACAGAGCCAGTTCAGAGATCAGCTCAGAGCCCGCCAGTACCTGAGGTTCAGCCTCAAGCTCCTACATTAGTTTCAGAGCCGTCACCGGTCCCAATTCACATTGAATTGGACTTGGACTCTCCACCTCGCAGTGGGTCTTCTACACACTCACTCTCATCAGTACCTCCTGTCGTTAGTGCAGACCCTTCTAGTAGCATTAGCAGAGATTCATCTTGGATCGAGACTCAGCTAGGAAGGAAGAGGAGGCAGCCATCTTATGTTCTCAATCATTCCGATTTCGATGACATTTATCAAGATGCGCCAGATAAGAGAGTTAAGAACATGGTTCACGTAGAGAGAAACACTGACATGGAGGTTGTTATCGAGACTGCTGTACCTCCGCAGGGGAAGAGCTTGGCTGATTTAGAGTCTCAGGATTTTGAAGTTATCACAGTCAACCTTGGTCGCAGCACACGCCAGACTCAGGTTGATCTTCTTCAAGTTGCTACAGATAGTGCCAAGGACAGAATACTAAAGGACGGAGAAGATAAAGCAGCCCTCAAGGCTGAAATCAGACAGCTTCGTCAGTACATTTCTAGCCTTGTGCACAGACCAGAAGCCATTAACACACTCCCACCGATGCTTGAGCCACCAGCAGAGCAAAGTCAGCTCAATCATTTAGTTGCATATGGCAAGCGTTTGGAGGAATGGGAGGAAGATTTTGTTGCTAGAGGCCGTACTATGCTTACAGAGTTATATCGAGGTACAATGCACGAGCTCCGTGATTCGCCTTCGGATGAGGCGGATATGGCTATTAACAAACCGTGGATGAAATTTTGATTGCTCACCGAGTTTGGCTTTTTACATCGATGCGTGGGAGAGGCTATCTACTTGGAAGACCGCTTGGTTTTCGGAGCGAAGATAGAAGACAGTTTAGCATCGAGTTGGCCGAGAGTAGAGAGCACGTCACCAGTGCACTCCGGTTTGTGAGGACTCTTGTATCTCGCTTACCGTGCCGTTATCAGATTGAGGGTGGTGCCTACGTGGAGCTTACAGATGTTCAGTCAGAACTCCAGGCACTCATTCATACCATTTTCAGTGGGGAGACAGTTGGCTGTAAGGTTACTCAGCTTACAGTCATGTCAACACTTTTCGATGAAGCAACGAGGAGCAGAAGGGAACTTCAGTCTCAGATCACAGCTGGTGAGGACATGCTGCATCGACATAGCATTCTTCGTCAGAGTCTCATCGCTCCGGACAGTGACACAGTCAACAATCTCATTGAGGGGTTGATTGCTCGAGATCACACACAGTGAACTTCAGTTCCCACTTCTCAGAATAGACTTCACACACACGAGTTAAACTGGATGTTACCCTTTTCAGTTAACTCGGGGTTGTCATCACATGCATACCTATTCTGAGAATCGCCTTGTTCACTTGGAGTTGTATTTAGGGTTTTCGTTAACTGATGATAGTCTTCCAGTTAACTTGTTTTAATAAGGACGTGCATGCTCGCACAATTGTCCATTTTTAGATTAGATGTTTCAGTTAAACTGAGGGTAGTTGCCCAGTTAACTGTATAGTTTGCTTAATTAGGGTTGGGCGCATTGCTTGCATGCATTGCAGGAACTATAGATAACACAAGGTGATTTTAGGGTTCCCTACACCTTGATGTATATAAATAAGAGCTTACGCTCATTTGTAAATAACTTTTGCTTGAGAGAGGAATATATGCTGCGCCTACCTTGCCCTCAATATTGCTCTTTTTCGTATTTGTTCATGTGTCTTCACTATTGCAATTGATTGTTATGCCACATAGGGTTCCAAAAGATTGTGATGTTGAATTCTTCCATAGTTTAGATAAATCTGTTTAAGCATCTTTATCATTGAAGTCAATTGCTATGCCACATAGGGTTCCAAGAGATTGAGGTGATAAGGCTGTTTTGTGTTTATTTATCATTGTGATCGATCGTTATGCCACACAGGGTTTCGAGAAGTTGCAGCGATAAATCTGTTTTGTGAATCTTTATCGATATAATCAAAGGTTATGCCACATAGGGTTTCGTGAGATTATAAAGATAAAGGCTGTTTCGTGAAGACTTTGCTGTTTCGGTCGAGTGTTATGCCACACAGGGTTCCATAAGATCGTCTTAGTGAATTCTTAAATCTGTTGTGCCCAATAAGTTGGTTTAGATTGAGATGATAGTTGTGCCACCTTGCCCTCAAGTAGAGAGTCTAAACCCACTTATCGTCAGATAGTCAAACCTTGCTCCGTTTCCTCTTGCTCTGTTTTCCTGAGGAGATTGGATAGATATAAGTTGTAGTTTAGTTGATTTGCAAAACCAGAGAAAACTCAGCTGCAACGTAAAAGTTCTTTCAAGAAAGTCTTGTGCCTCTAGCAGCTGAAACAAAAAGACAGGAAGTAGTTTTAGCTTATTTTTCTTTACAAAGCATATTTGTCAAAGAACATCGAGGGAGCTTCCCCTCAATAATTCGAAGAGCACTCATTGCGTAGTGTGCATAGGCTGTTCATAACAACTTGTACTCCAGAGGTGTTAGTTGTTATGCCAACACAACAAGTCAAGCTCTGACAATCAGCAATACAAGCGAATTCGCACCTCTCAGCTTGGCAACTTCAGCAGCAAATCAGACTTTGGCAATCAGCAAGTGCGCCTCCCTTGATTTTCAGCAATGGCACTTCTCCAGCAACCTAAGGCGTCTCCCTCAACTGCAGATTTGAGCAACTTCAGCAAACTCCAGTCTTCAATGATTCACTACAATGCTTACTCAGAGCAAATTGAATTCTCCAGCTGTGAAAACAAGTGAGAAACTTCTCCATTTTATAGCCAAAATTCGAATTCTAGAAGAAGTTAATTTTAGCCAGTGCATTAAACTTCCACTACTCTGTTTCAAAAATTCGAATTCTCCCTCTCTGGTATTTCTGACACTTGTCTCTCGATGTCAGGAATCTTATTCTTCTAGAAACTTGACTTTGATTGGCATCTTTGAATTTATTTTTTTGAAAATTCATCCTTTTAACTCACCAGCCGGAGCTCTGTCACTTGAATTTGAATTCAACTTCTCCTTTGCTCTGGAAAATTCATCCTTGAAGAATTTGATCAAAATTATCTAGGCAACTCATCTCGAATTCATCATTCGAAGAAAATTTACTTTGAAAACACATTTTATTCATCCTTGCCTTAGAAAATTTTAAATTCTCCCTTAGGAAAATTCACAATTTGAGCACTGATCAAATTCTTCACTGAAAAAGTGTCGGCGAAGTGCGGAAGACTTGGAAATCCATCTATCATCGCGAATGTTCAGTACCCAGAAGAGAATTTTCTTCAGAACGCCTCAAATCCATGGGTACCCAACGAACGGGTTCATTTAATTTTTGAATTTTGAACCTTAGAAAAATATTATCCGTCGAATTAAATCCATCCTTAGCTCGTGATCTTCCTGTTGCTCCAGCTTCTTGAAGAACTTTGAGTTCATCTGCATTATCATCGTCTTCTGACTTCACTGCTGAGAAAATTTGCTCGGGCTTTGAAAAATTTCACCATCTTGAGCTCTAGGCGTATTTTCCAAGGAGAAAATAATTTGCCTTAGAAAATATTTTAAATCATCTCGCATTTTGAGAATTTGCCATAGAGAAAATATTTTGTTTGCCTGCCTGCGAGAGAAGTATCAACTTCACTTAAAAAAAATTTATTCATAGAGGTACCTTGTACATTTTATCTTCACTTGCCACTTTCATTTCACTCCACACTTAGGAAAATATTCCAACGCCTTAGAGAATTTTTTTTTTTTTTTTTCTTGTCATTCAAAGTTTTAGGCGCATTTTATATCTGAAGGAAGATACTCATCTTGAAAATTCTTCATCACCTAGCAAGTTGCTTTACTTCACGCCTTAGGAAATTCCCCAACACCTTATAACTTTAGGCGCCTAGCACTTAGAAGAAATTTGAAACCACGCCTTAGTAATTTAATTCCACCCCTCACATGCCTTAGAAAATTTTTCTATCACCCACCACCTTGGGCGCATTTGGGACTTGATGGAGGATAACGCCCACCTTTTACCTTGTGTTTACCACGCCATGAAGTGTCTTTTACTTTATTTACCACCTTTCACTCCATTCACTTACCTTTTACCACCTAAACTTGGGCGCATTTATATGTATGTGAAGGATGACTCTTCGTATTCCACCTTTTGTCTTCATATGCATGCACTTGGGCGCATTTCACCCCTTGAGGAGGACGGATTTCTTTGACCTTGTTGACTTCCTTGCAACTTGAGCGCATTTCTATGTAGGAGAAGGATAAAGCATGTTGACTTGTTGACTTATTCCTCCTTTGGGCGCATTTAGACATAGCTGGTGGATGAACCTTTTCCAACGCCCTTGGGTGACTCTTCACCTTCTATTTTTCGTCTTGACATGGCCTTGTTTGGGCGCATTTTGCCTAGGGGGAAGGATGAAAATGTTTGACCATGCTTTGACTTCCTTGCAAATTGGGCGCATTTCACCCCCTGAGGAGGATGGCGCATTTTGAGGTGGATTGAGGATTTTTATACTTAGAAAAAATTTCAACTTTTTCCTCTTCAAGTTGGGCGCATTTTGCCCCTGCTGCAGGATGAAATCTTTGACTTCTTCTTTGACTTTTTTCATCTTGGGCGCATTTTGCCCCCTGAGCAGGATGAACTTCATACTTAGCATTTTTTTCCTGCCTCCTTACTTACCTGGCGCATTTTGCTAGGCCTACTGGATGAAGTTCCAGACTTAGACAATTTTTTCATCATTTTTCGCCAGCTTACGTGCCCTGCTATTTTTAGTAAGTCTTCTTGATTTTGCACTTCTGAAGCTCGGAATGGCCTGAAACTTTGCACACTGCATCCTGGTAACTTCATCAACTTGTTGACACTACCATTTTTAGCCGCCCTGCTATTTTTAGCATGCTTCTGAAGGTGGTTTACTATACCTCATGTTTCTGATAGCTCCCATGCTCCGATCGACTTGAAATTTTAATGAGGCGCTCCTCACCACGTGACCTGTTGGCTGACACTGACGCATGCACTTGATTTACTATTTTTAGCCAGTTTCCAAATTGACTTACTATAAATAGTAAGTGCTCTGTTTGACTTGAAATTTCACGAGCAGATAGCCTGAAGGACGCCGATCGCAGTGGTTTACATCGGTTTTTGAAAATTCTGACTTTTACGCCTCTTTTCAGGCTCCGAAGTTGGAAACCCTAATTTGCTTTGCATGCGTATCAAATGAACTATGTTTCTCTTCGTTTCTGTGGCACTTCGATCAGCCTGTGATTCTGAACTGCTGGGAAGCGGCTACCGGGACACACTTGCTAAAAATAGTAAGTTCCTTACTGAGCGAGTATCTTCGTTTGCATGTCACACCATCGCGAAGCTCTCGAAAAACCCATCAGGAATCATCTGACATGCAAAAGAAACCCTGACATGCAAACCCTAAAAATAGCCTCGGAAGGCTGAACTCTGAAAGTTGTCGTCTCGTCCTGCATGTTATATCATCGCGAAGGTCTCGAAAAACCCAAAAGGAATATCCAGACATGCAAAGAAAAACTCTGCATCTGAACCTTGAAATTTGTCCTGGAAGCCGGACTGCTAAAAATAGTAAGTAGTCTGTTTTCGCTCAAATTTTGCACGCAAGCAGCCTGATGTGCTCTGAATGCCGTGTGATAGTTGGAATCTCAAAATAGCTGACAAATTGCCTTGAATTTCACACTTACTAAAAATAGTAAGTACCTTGGAATTTGATGAAACTTGGCTGAGAGCCTGCTGGAAACATGCTAACACCAATGTTAAGTTCAATTTTCAATTTATTGACTCTATTCGACCTCGGATTGACCAGGAAAAATGAAACCCTAATTTCAGACTTGGTCAGTTTCACACTTAAACTCAGTGACGGGCGCAACCCCCGAAAGGCGGACATCAGAAAAGAGACAGAGCGAGAGAGAGAGAGAGAAGAAAACCCAAGCCAAAAGACCAGAATGGAGCAAAAATTAGGGGGTCCCCATTTTGAATGGGGCGATGTGTGAAAAGGTCACAACATCTGGCGACTCCACGGGAAAGTGTTGAAAAACACTTTAAGAATTGAACTTCGATTAATCTTCCTCAAACCATCATACGGAAAGGACACTTACTCAAAAGGGGGGAAGAATCCGATATTGGATCAGAACACTTTCATCTAAAACCCTGTGAGTGTGTGCATTCGTTCCATCTCTAAACCATATCGACTTCCGGAATCGGCCGCAGCAAGTTATATAAATACTTAACTTCAAAAGCATCCTGGACATTGCCTCGCTGCCAGTCAGGCGTCCATAGCCCCGACGAGGTTGTCGCTACAATTCTCACGAATATTGCTCCACTGCCAGCCGGGCGTCCATAGCCCCGGTGGAGTTACTCGTATGTTCCCAGAACCAATATTTCATAATATTTTTCTTTCATTTCTCATTTTCTCATTTTCTTTCCTTCAGATATTTCTTTTAAGCACGTTTTCCTTTCTTCATTTGATTTCTCCGTCAATTCCTTGATTGGTTGGCAGGCAATGAAGCCTCCAATGGGTTTGAGAATTGTAGTGGCGCTGAAGCAAGATGTAAGATTTTCACCTGCTAAGACCTTTCCCAAGAAACCAAAATGACCTAGAATGGAGATAGGTAAGATTTTTAAGGTCTTTAGACTCATGTGTTGAGACACAATAACGGGTTAACCTCCCGAGACGAGTTCAATCACTGACTGGATTATGACAAGAGGAAAACAACCTTAGCCTTTTCAAAAATTTATGCAAATTCCAGTGAAAGAAACCACGTTGTGAGAGTTAAAAACATCAGCACCCCCATTCGCAACGGGAAAACCCTAAAATCCTTGCCCATTCCAAACCAAAACCACTTGAGCGGACAACTCAAGGGACGGAAACGCCAAACCAAAAACCCAAAGGGCAACAAACCAAAACCAAAACGAAAGAAAACAGGAAAGCAAACGGAAAGCAAACGAACAGGAAAGCAAATCTAATCTAACTATTTTACAAAGCAGGTCCTCGGAGAGAACCTAGGACTGGAAATAATGCTTGAGGAACTGTCCGTTGACGGGCAACGGGACATCCTCCCCTGTCAATGTACGCAATCTGAATGCATTATCCCCAAGGATTTCAAAAATCTAATACGGGCCCAACCACAACTTGTCGAACTTGTCGTGATCACCTTTCTTTTCGTGGGCCTTGTCCCAATACAAAACCAAGTCAGAAATCCTGAACGACTTGATCTTAGCTTGTTTATCAAACCATCTCTTCACCACTGCTTGGTGTTTTGCCAAATGTTCAAGAGCTTCATCTCTTTTCTCTTCTAAATGCATTAACTGGGACAGTCTAGTTTGAACCTGATCTTCTCCTTCGAGGTATTCTTGGATGAACTGGAGAGTTGGAATCCCCAGCTGTACTGGAAAAACTGGATCCTGTCCGTAGACCAAGTGGTATGGTGACGTTCCCAAGGAACTCTTTATTCTTATCCTGTCTGCCCATAGAGCAAACCTCAACTGCGTATGCCAATCTTTTGGATTCTTGTCCAGTAACTTCTTAATGGCATTCAATAAATTCTTATTAGTGGACTCTGCCAGTCCATTCCCTTGTGGATAATAGTTGGAGGAAAATTTCAGTGTAATTCCGTACTCAAAAGCCCAGTTTGAGAACTTTAGCGATGAAAAGGCTGAACCGTTGTCGTTGACTAGGACATGGGGGCATCCAAATCTTGTCACAATGTTCTCCTCAAGGAACCTAATAACTACATCTGACGTGCACTGCTTCAAAGCTTGAGCTTCAGTCCATTTGGTGCAGTAGTCTGTCGCTGTCAAAATGTATCTGTGTTGTCCTGATGACGGTGGATTGATTGTACCAATAAAATCTAATCCCCACTCTGCAAAAGGTCTCACCTCAATCACTGGTTGTAGAGGCATAGCGGGATGCCTTCCTCTATTTGCTGCCGTTTGACAGACGTGACAAGCCTTCACATGTTCATACGTGTCTTTAAATAGCGTAGGCCAATAATATCCAGCTCTCAGGATCTGATGAACTGTGGCCAAACTTCCTCCATGTCCGGTTCCAAATTTCTCATGGAAGTGTTCCATTAACTGCTTTGCTTCTTGTTTTCCTACACATCTCAAATAAATTCCTTCGTAGTTCCTTCTGTAAAGAACTGATCCCCGAAGCATAAACCTTTGACTTCTCATTCTCAATGCTCTCCGCTGAACTGGATTCAAATGACGAGGGCATCTGTGATTTAGCAAGTAATAAACTGTGTCGTCGTACCATTCTCCGGGAAACACTTCCTCTAATACATACATCTGCTGAACTAATTCTGGACCGACCATTGCAATCGTCTGAGCCAAAGCTTGTCCTCGGACTAACTTCATCGGCTGTATCTCTGTCGTATTCTTGTAAAGTGGCGACCCACTTACCTCTTCTTTCACCTAACTCATTCTGCATCAACAAAATCTTCACCGTGGCGTCTGGAACGATTGCGTGGATCTTGCTTCTCAAGATGTAATGTCTAAATTTCTTGACAGCTTTCACTAAAGCATATGCTTGTTTCTCGATGCTTGGATACCTTAACTCTGCTTCTTTCAAAGGTGAGCTCATAAAAGCAATTGGGTGCTCATCCTTTTCTTGTGTTCTTTGAGTCAACACCGCGGCACATGTGTGCTCTGAGGCAAATGAATACAGATAGAAAGGCTTTGTATAGTCTGGACTGACCAGCACTGGAGCGTCCACTATAGCTTGCTTGATTTCATCAAAAGCCTTCTTAGTTTGTGGGGTCCATTCAACTTTTGCATCCTTCTTCAGCATCTCATTTAGTGGCCTCACTATCTCAGCAAATCCAGTTATAAACTTTCTAACAAAATTGATCTTGCCGAAGAATGACCTTAATTCTTTCTGACTTTCTGGCAAACCAATCCTTGAGATAGCTTCAATACGTTTGGGGTCAATTGATATGCCCTTCTCTGAAATGACGTGACCCAACAGTTTGCCTTCGGTGACACCAAATATACATTTCTTAGCGTTTAGAGAGACACCAAATCTTCTGCATCTCTGGAATATCTTTCTCAAATCTTCGACGTGATCTCCTCTCTTCTTTGAGAATACAGTCAAGTCATCCATGTAAATAATTATGCACTTTCCGACAAGGTCTCGAAAAGCGATGTCCATTGCTCGCTGGAAAGTAGCTCCTGCGTTGATTAAGCCGAAAGGCATTCTTCTATATGCAAAGGTTCCCCACTTAGTGGTGAACGCTGTCTTCAATCTATCTTCGTGTTCAACCATCACTTGATTATAGCCCGAATATCCGTCCAAGAAGGACATCATTTGTGAACCGTTCACTATTTGCAGCACTTCATCTAATGAAGGTAATGGGTAATTATCTTTCTCAGAGGCCCTATTCAAGTTGCGGAAGTCCACGCATAACCTTATCTCTCCATTCTTCTTTCTGACCGGAACGAGATTCGCGACCCATGTGGAATGCCTCACCGGAAAAATAATCCTGGCCGAGAGAAGCTTCTTGACCTCCTGGTAAATTAACGGTTCTAATAACGGATTCACTGGCCTCTGCCTTTGTCTGAACGGCTTACTGCCTGGCTTTAATGGTATTGTATGGGTAATCAATGAAGTATCATATGTCTTGAGATCTTCGTATCCCCATTCTATTACTTCTGGAAATTCTTTCATTACCTTTAAGATGCCTTCTTTCTCTTTAGGTGTACAAACCTTCCCAATAAAAACATTCTTCACTTGTTCACTTGTTCCTAGATTGACAGCTTCACAATCATTGCCTTGTGTGCTTTGATTTCTGCTCAATTTGTCAGTATCAAATAGTCTTTCCAACTCAACCATTCCTTTTGGAATTACATTAGTCTTCAGATTCAGAATTCCTTCTGTGTCGTATTCAGCTTCCTTGGTCTCTTCTTCATCAATGATCTGTGCTTCAAACACTCCTGAGCTTGTAAGAAAATCCAGAATCTGTTTATCATCATCAAACACTTGAAAATTCTATATGTTATCAGGGATTGCTGGGGTTGAAACCAACTCTACTGTAAATTTCTTCAACCCTTCCATTGCCAGTGGCTCCAAGGAACTAGCAGCTTGTGCCAAAGAATTTGCAACGGTGTTCTTGGATTTGTAGACCTGCTTTATATTAAATGCGTCAAAGCTTTCTATGAGGTCCCAGACTCTATTCCGATAACGGCCCAATCTCTTGTCGTGGCAGGCGAACTGCTTCCTTACTTGGCGGACCACGATGTCTGAGTCTCCGATAGCATGTACAATCTTGGCTCCCTTCTGAATTGCGAGGAGCAATCCGTGGATCAAGGATTCATACTCAGCAACATTGTTAGTGCATGAAAATTGGAGCCTATAGGAACCCAAATAGGCTTCTCCTGTCGGGCTAACCAATTCAAACCCTGCTCCATTTCCTTTCTTCGACTTCGATCCATCGAATCTCAAAGTCCACACTTGTGTAGGAGCACTGGGAGATTGAACATGTGCCTCTTCTTGATTGCATATCTCTGGAATCTTTTCTTCAATCTTAGACTGAGTGGTATCTTCCCTTACAACTTCCTCTATTAAGACACTGTTTTCTTCATTCGCCTTTTGATGTTCCTCTTGCAATGAAGTCTGTGGAACGAGCCTTGCAACTTGTTCTAGTGCCACTTTGCACATGGCGCAAGTGATCTCAGAATGAAATGCTTCATGTATTCTGCACCAATTAGGGAGCAGCAAATTCTTGATGGAAGCATCTTTACCCAACTCTGTTTCTTGTTTTACACTGTTAAGGACAAAGTCCCTGAAGTTTTCAAAAGTTCCTCCACCTTCACTATCACTTGAATCACTTTCAATCAACACTTCGGTGGAAGTGGCATCTTCAAAACATTTTCCCTCATTTGTACTTTGCAGCATCAATATTCCCTGTTTGACAGGCCTATATGAGCCTAAGTCAATCTCTACAAACATTATCTCGTTATCTTCACCATATTCAGTGATCATCAATTTAAGCCTCGGGGTGCTCTCAATCTTGATTTGATTTGGGACTCCCTTCCATGGAAGCCACATGTGAGAGAAATCAGTTGCAATGTATCCATTCAACTTTCTGGCCCAGTCTCTGCTCAGCAACATGCCATAGCCATCTGGTATATCAACCACTGATATGTCAATACAGCTCTGAATTCGGGGGTCAGCTGACAACTGCATATGAATATTATTTAGTTCTCCAACAACAGGTACTTCAGTTTTGTCAAGCTGGGTCACTTTCTTTGTGGTATGCAACGGGACTATACCCAATCTCTGACACACCTTCAATGGCATGACGTTGCTAGAAGCACCGGAATCAATCAAACAATTGTGCAATAATTTTCCAAAGATTCTAACCGATACCAAGAACGGGGCTGGTTCATCCTTCCCCTGATAGAATACAACTGGTTTCTTTCTTTCTTCTGGTACAATATTCTTCTTTTCATTCTTTTCATTTCGTGGAATTTGACTGCCTTGGACAACCCTCTGTGTCTGCTCTTGTTTTTGCTCTGTAGGCAAATTGAATCTAACTCTTCTCTTGTCTTCAGTTTTTGGCTTCTCAGGTTCACTTGAAGATCCCTGTACCATCCCCACAAAACCCTGAGCTTGCTGTGGAGTCTCCCAAGCGTTGAAAGGCGCGTGAGGCACCTCTTCTACCACGTTCGCGCTCTACATGGGACGGGATTGTGTGTTGACTGGAGGACTCCTAGATGAACTAGGTGTCTCTTGAGATGTACTCTTCGCAACAGGTGTCTCATATAGACTTCCCAAAATTGTGTCTCTAACTTCTGATATCTTCATCAATTCATACAAGGGAAGACTGACTTTTATCTTCTTAACCTCCTCTAGCACATAGGAACTTAATCTTTTCATGTCATCTCTTGGAAGATTGTCCTTTTGAGGACGCTGCATTACGTGAATGGGTTGCTAGGCAGTCTGTTGTCCGTTTCTATTCTGCATCACGTTCTGTTGTCTGTACTCAGGAGATTCCCTTGGTAAACTTGGATTGTTGCTTGCATTTGGATTCGGCGGGGTCGAAAAATTATTCGGAGGAATTGAGGACGTCAAAGGCTCTTTTTGATGATAGGTCCTCTGATATACTTTGGGTGCTGCTCCTCCGGAAGTCTGAAATGCTTGCACCTCTCTTCTCCCTTCTACCAACACACTATTGTTGAGAGGTGGAAAAACGTAGTTACCTTGCTCAAGTGGCTCCTCTGAGTAACTGTCCTGAACCTCTGAATACATTTGAGCTTCTTCATAAACTTGAGTATTTGGCGCCTCCACGGGACCATTTGCCGAAGCTGGCGGAAATCTGTAATTAACTTCTGGTGGCGCGTAGTTCTGATATTCAGACACGACATTGACATTTTCTATGATCAGTGCTTGGTCGTACCTTTGCACTTGGACAATTTCATACCCAGTGGTCGGAGGATTTTCAGTACCCTCCGTGCTTTTTACTTCTCCTTTAAAAATATCAGCAGCAACTTGAAATTCATGGCACTGTAACTCTGAGTGCTGACTTGTATTGTGGAGTCTACACCATCCCGACATAGCAGCTTCTGCCAAGAATACTCTGTCCGTGGGACGATTCTCTGGAGGCGGCGGGTTATCTAGCGGTGATGGAACTCCTCCGTTGTTAGGTCCAGTATTCCAGGACCTCTTTTGATATCCTTGATTATTACTTCGATACCCATGGCTATTGTCGTGTCCGTGTCCTTGATAGGCATCTTGATGGTGTGGAGGATTGTTATGATATCCTCGATTGGCACCTGGATGTGCCTGATAATTCTTCAACATAGATTGCATTTGATTATTTTGATTTCTGAGGTGAGTCACCTCAGATGACAGCCTTTTCATTTGTTCTACTAATTCTTTCATTTCGTCTTTCTCCTCTTGCGTCCTTGTTGCAGGTACTGTATTCTGGAGATAGACAGGCTGTGTAGCTGGAGTCTGGGATAGAGGTACCCCAGGATGGAGAATCAATTGATCTGATGGTGGTGTAACATGGTAAGCTGGTTGCGGAACTGGATTCAACGCCGAAATTTGCTGATTCCATGCCGGAGTAAGAGTCTGCATTTGATTATTCGTGGTGATCAAGCCGGTGTACAAAGAAGGCCCAGTTATGTTTTGGCCCATATTCTGACTTACTTCAACAGCCTTCGCGTATGCTTGGTTCATGTTTGCCAGAATGGGATGAGCTTGTCTCACGAACATAGCGGTCAATGGGTCCAAGGCTGCATAATAATTTTCTCTTGCATCTGGAACAATGTACGGAGTACGTAGCCTCGTGAGAGCCTTCTGGAATCTGTTGTTGAAGGCGTGGATAGGCTCTTTGTCCTGTCTTCTCACTTCCGTGAATTGGTGGAAGAGCTCTACTGGGGTGATGGGAATACCAAACTTTCCAATGAACGCTTCTTTCATTTGCTCCCATGTTCTTATAGACCCAACTGGCAAATGTATAAACCAGAAGTGCGCTTCTTCACCCAAGGAATACGGGAACAATCTGCAAGCTACATCTGCGTATGCAATTTGTCTATTTCGCAAATGATCTTCGAACATCTTAATGCGATCCTCAGTAGAACGGTTTGGGTCATGGACTTGATACTTGGTGCAGAAATGCTCTGGATTTTTCGGCATGTCATGGTAGTCTGCGAACTCAAGAGGGGATGGATTAGTAACTAGCCAAGTAGCACCATTAGGAGCGGGTTGGCCTCCTGGTTGAGCCATTGCTTGATTCGGATACCTCCTCTGATAGACAATTACTGGAGTTGTGGTAACTTGAACTGGTTGCTGAACAAATACTGGTGTAGAAACTTGAACGGCTTTAGGTTGAGCAAACCTTGAAGCACTTGGTGGAGTTCGGAACAAACTTGTAATCTCTTCTCCGATTTCTTCACTAGACTGAGCTTCTTCGTTTGAAAATACTTCTTCGCTTAATTCAACTTCTTTACTCGGACGGACTTCTTTCTTCTTCCTTGCTCTAGTAGGCAACTCTAACTCTACGAAGTCTTTTGATGAACTGGGTGCGGACTTTAAGATTCTTTTCAACTTATCAGGTGAGAATGAGCTAATACGATCCAGGATGTAGCTGATTACTGTCGGTGAGGAAGAGGAGCGAGTGGGTGCCTTTGATCTAGCAAATTTCTTTCAATTGCAACTTGAATTTCAATAGCCTTTTCCTCTTCTTCCTCCAACACGAAGCAAGTTCTCATATACTGAGCGTAGCTCTCCTTCGTCTTCCACGCGAGATTGTTCAATCCTGAAAGGATGTCTTCTTGGTCGTCGTTGAATCCCAAATTAGGCTGCAGCACTGGAAATATTTCTCTATGCGGTAGCACCATCTTTACTCATGATAATTTCTTTCTCCAATGAGTTTCCTTTTGAATGAAAATCCCTTCTTTTGAATGTGATTGCTAACTGTAGGAACCCTTGGAAGGCCCTCCTTCTAGCACCAGTTTTCTCTGTTGATGCGATTTTTGTGACCTCACCAATCAGCCGAAGAACAAAATAGTCTGAAGGCTATTCTGCTCTCTCTTGATCAAAGTATTCTGTGTGCTAAGATTGCGAGAAAGATCACACGTTCAACTCCAAGGTTCCTTTAATGCGAATAGGCTCAGTTTGGTTGATGTGTTTTGCTGTGTTCTTACGAGGGGACTTACGCAATTGTTCAGACTTCTCACAGTTAGCAGCTGATATATGATTTGAAGGGGTTCTTGCGCGTATGATTTGGCAATGTGGTTCGTTTTCCTAAAAACTAATCAGAAATATACGGAAAGTAAAAGAGTTTAGGGGGCCTAAGAAACTTGTACTCTATTCTAAATGCAAGATATGTGGGGCTTCGTTTCAATAGACTTCAACCAGATTTCACCTAGCCTCACGTCGGACAGCCTCAGTAAAATCGGTGCAATCTTCAAAGGGGCAACAAAAGATGTTCAAATTATGATTTAGCATACATACACCATCACAACGACGCATATAAGTATATAAACCACAACCGAAGTTAGATTCAAGATAATCTCCAGTTGACCACGCAAGGCAAACTTATCATCAAGAAGTTGCTAGTGGTATGGAATAAAGAAGCTACCTCAACAAAATACCACACATCGAAGTAAACTACTTGCATGAAATTAAGCTACTTGGATTCAAAAGGAAGAAGAGACCTTGCTAGCTATTCATGACAAGACGAATTCCACCATCAATGAAAAGATCTATTATCATGAAAAGTATTACACAACAATCTCCTCAAAAGTTTTCAAAGGGAAAACTTTCTTTCTCCTCCACACTATGCAAAACGTCTACAATGCTCTACTCTCTAGCTCTAGCTCTAATGCTAATGTCCAATCTCACACAATGTCTACTGTCTAATGAATTACAAATGAGGGGGACTCCCCCTTTTATAGCTAGCCAAGTCCCAAAAGACGGCTAGGGTTACAATTAATAGAGTGGCCAGAATCGTGCCACCTCAGCCCTAACCCTAAAAACTGCCAGAATAGGGAGTGGTACATTAAATGAATCAAAGATTCCCACTCACTCCCATAAATAGTAAATGCAATAAATGCCCATATTTAGTCCTCTAGAAGATCCTCGTCTAGTAGTGCGTTCCCACTTGCCTTCTCTCTGACTGCCAACTCAACAAATCTGCCAAGTACAGCCTCAACTTCCTGAACCGAAATGGGTGGAACACAATCTAACTGAAACTCTAACACTGTGACTGAATGCTCGTGCCTTGTACAAGATTTTCTCCAAGCAATCAAGGAGTCCTGCGTGTTCTGAATCAAAGTGGAGAAAGTAGAAGTATTTTCGAAATCATCTTGCACAAAGGTCTTAACATCTGCAAAGAAAGGCACTAGCAAACCCCTCAAATTATCAAAATTAACTTCATCTGGATTCAGCCGCCTAGCAAATATAGCCTCAAAGGTATTTTGAACTCCATCTATAATGTTGGCCATAGCCTTATGTACTCTAGCTGAATCTGCCTGTGCCGCATCGAAGAAGCCACGCCCTGTGATCGCCGAAGAATACCACCGAGAGAAATCATATCGGTCATTCTCATGAATGATACCTCCATCAATCAGCAATTGCAACGGCACATGCCTTAATGCCTCAAGACGCTGAATAACTTTACTCTGATAGATGGAAGCATCGCCCCAAGCATGATCTACTGCCTCCATTCGTGCCAAAATACTAGAGGTCTGCTGAAAAGCAAAAGCAAGGTCCTCCATAAACTTCTCAGTCTCGGCACGAACTCCGTGACCCACTTGTCCGCCTCCTGTGCCATTTTTCCTAACTCCATTAAGCCGCTGATCGACTCTCTAGGTATCTCTGCTGGAGGCTCTATCACTGGAACATTCTGCCCTCGAGAACGAGACAACTGCTGAATATATCCTATTAAAGCTTTGTGTTCTCCTTTCAACTTCTTATACTTCCCTTCCTTCTTGAACAATCTGTCTTTGAGGGCAAGATAGGAGTTATCGCACTCTTCTACAATTTGAGCACCAGTAGGGCGTCCCAAATCCAAAGTGGTGACCACATAATTTTCAGGAACTGCTTCATTCCGGTCACACTCAACTCGTGGCACAGCTACATGAAGGGTGCGAGAGCCATCCTCATCAGTGGAGATCTTCGAAAATTTTCTTGCTTTCTTCTTCGGTGGAGCGGCACTGATGCGGTTCAGAAATTCTTCCATCTCAACTGCTGGATCAATCTCCTCACTAGGGCTTCTTCTCATTCTATCCCTAAGCCAATCAGGCACATCATACTGTATATCAAAGGGTTGCTGCTCCTGTGCCTCGACTTCTCTAACTTGTTCAACTTCATCATTCTGGCGAGGCTCATCGTCCTCAATTGGCTGAGTATCACCTGACACTATATCATCATCGTTCATGGCCACTCTAACTCCTGCTGAAACTGAGGGTCAGTAATAGTCCCCTCATCATCCTGCTGATCAACCCTATCGGCGCTGACACTCGCAACCGACTCTCCTGGAGGCTCAATATTATCCTGTACTCTGCACCTCATTCAATGCATTCCTCCTGACAGCACAAAGAGACCTCCTGTATACTTGGAGAACGTGTCTCCAATGGTGATGCAACTGTAACTCGTGGAGGCTCTGGCTGAGTGGGCTCCTGTCGTACTATTTCTTTCTTTCTGGGCTCTGGACCTCGTGTAATCTGTTTCTTCCTGCCAGTGGTGGGCGTCCTATGATCTCCCATCATATTGTAAGTCAAAGCAATTGACCTACTCTTCAACCTGCTCACACGTCGATCAACCCATGCTCTAGTAAATGTCATGACTGGGATAGAGAGAGTATCTAAATTTGCAACCTCGGGCTCTGACCAATCTGGAGGTGGAAGTGGAGTATCTCGAACAGCTGCATAATCAGGATGGACAACATCCATATCCTCGTTGACCTGGTCCGGAACCAGAACAACCTCACACTCCCTTATCAAGGTAATGGGCAACTCAGAAAACATCCTTTTCCTCACTTCAATCACATCAGCTGCGTCAGCCCAATAATCCTCAATGGTGCCCTTATGTTTAAACTCCTCTGACAGTACCTATTTGATGTTATGATGTGGATCGTAGTGCTGTCGGCTAGTATGATATGAGAAATGATAAAATTGAAGTTCGCTTTCAGCCTCTCTGGCTGCCTGTATTGAAGGACACACCTCATCTGAGTTGCCCATAACAACTGGAAATTCTACCCCTCCCTTCTTCTTTTTCTTTTGAATTTTATCAAAGGAAAGCAATTGCCTAGATATCTCTAGCATTAAAACTCTATCTGTTGGGTACTTAGGCAGCCTATATGGGTACGATGAAAAACCTTGCAGCCTAATGTAAGAAAATCTCGGAAACTGTATGAACCAGCACCCATACCTTTCAATCAGCTCTTGGGCATCCCTCGAGATTCTATGATGTAACCGCTCCTGAAGCAACCTCGTGATATACATGGTGAAGGAATCGTTGACACGCTTGTAGTGAGTTGTGCTCGCCAAATGCAACTGTGGACAAGCATCAAAGATCTTAAACTGGTGGGAGCCACAACCGATAGGTTCCTTGTAAGAAATCCCCCTGTACTTCGTCATACGTGCCAACATATAAATGATATAGGAACTCATGTAAAAAGTCTTCGTTCTCCTCAGGCTTAGGAGCTGCTCATGTAGATTATCACTTATCATCTCGGCCCAATTGACATAGTCCTTCCCTTCTAGCACCAGGTTGATGTAGTAAAACATCCAAGGCTCAAAAATGAATGACTGTGGGCAACCTCCAACCCGACTCAGCATCATGATAAGATCACAGTATT
The DNA here is from genome assembly GCA_007258455.2 of Sequoia sempervirens. Taxonomy (NCBI): domain Eukaryota; kingdom Viridiplantae; phylum Streptophyta; class Pinopsida; order Cupressales; family Cupressaceae; genus Sequoia; species Sequoia sempervirens. Next base: position 58,871 of record VDFB02283304.1, read on the forward strand.
CTTGCTTCAAGTCATCCGCTATGATCTGTTTGGGCAACTTCGTTCGAGAAGGCTTAGGAGTGCTCATCCAGTGGGTGTTAATTGTATCCATGCATCGCTCAAAAGCAGAAGCATACATACACTCAGCTCGTTCTCTGGATTTGTAGATCATATTTCTGTGCACCGGGATCCCGAAAGCTTCACCGATGGCTGCCGGAGTAAGATTAGCTAGCACTTGGCCATCTGGTGACGTGATCGACCGGTGTTCCTTCTCGTAGCAATTAGCGCACTCCATCATCAGCTCCGAGCATTGAATGGCTGGCGGAAAACCAGCAGCTGCATATAACCCACTTCGAATAATATTATGTGAAGTGGTTGAAGCCCGATGACTTCCAATTCCAAACATCCTGTTCTTGAAGGTCTCCAGGTTGACGGAGCCCAGGTTAGTGTCTGTCAACTTGCCCAGCTTTGAAACAAATTTTGATTCCGGCATGAATGTCTTGCTCAGCTTCTTGATCACAGCTTGTCTGGAGGCACCATTGTCCTTTCCAATCGTCCTTGCCTCAGCCATCTGCAAACAATAAACATCCATCAGCAATTTAATTCATAAAAATAAAATAAGGCATTGTGTGTAGGGGCTGCAGTCGACTTTAGAAGCTGCAATAGCTTTCGTGTTTGCAAACCTCAGCTTCTTTTTCTTCAATAGATTCAAACTTCGACACTTAGAAAGAGTTTCTAAGTAAACTTCAGCCTTAGCAGCTTCAATCTGCAACTTTGATGAACTTGTACTTTGCACCAGCAAGTGCGCACTTCACAACTTAGCACTTCTTTAATCTCTCAGCAAGCTCAAGGCGTCCTTCTTACCACCGGCAACTTCAACTCTTAACAACAAGTCAAGCTCTGACAATCAGCAATACAAGCGAATTCGCACCTCTCAGCTTGGCAACTTCAGCAGCAAATCAGACTTTGGCAATCAGCAAGTGCGCCTCCCTTGATTTTCAGCAATGGCACTTCTCCAGCAACCTAAGGCGTCTCCCTCAACTGCAGATTTGAGCAACTTCAGCAAACTCCAGTCTTCAATGATTCACTACAATGCTTACTCAGAGCAAATTGAATTCTCCAGCTGTGAAAACAAGTGAGAAACTTCTCCATTTTATAGCCAAAATTCGAATTCTAGAAGAAGTTAATTTTAGCCAGTGCATTAAACTTCCACTACTCTGTTTCAAAAATTCGAATTCTCCCTCTCTGGTATTTCTGACACTTGTCTCTCGATGTCAGGAATCTTATTCTTCTAGAAACTTGACTTTGATTGGCATCTTTGAATTTATTTTTTTGAAAATTCATCCTTTTAACTCACCAGCCGGAGCTCTGTCACTTGAATTTGAATTCAACTTCTCCTTTGCTCTGGAAAATTCATCCTTGAAGAATTTGATCAAAATTATCTAGGCAACTCATCTCGAATTCATCATTCGAAGAAAATTTACTTTGAAAACACATTTTATTCATCCTTGCCTTAGAAAATTTTAAATTCTCCCTTAGGAAAATTCACAATTTGAGCACTGATCAAATTCTTCACTGAAAAAGTGTCGGCGAAGTGCGGAAGACTTGGAAATCCATCTATCATCGCGAATGTTCAGTACACAGAAGAGAATTTTCTTCAGAACGCCTCAAATCCATGGGTACCCAACGAACGGGTTCATTTAATTTTTGAATTTTGAACCTTAGAAAAATATTATCCGTCGAATTAAATCCATCCTTAGCTCGTGATCTTCCTGTTGCTCCAGCTTCTTAAAGAACTTTGAGTTCATCTGCATTATCATCGTCTTCTGACTTCACTGCTGAGAAAATTTGCTCGGGCTTTGAAAAATTTCACCATCTTGAGCTCTAGGCGTATTTTCCAAGGAGAAAATAATTTGCCTTAGAAAATATTTTAAATCATCTCGCATTTTGAGAATTTGCCATAGAGAAAATATTTTGTTTGCCTGCCTGCGAGAGAAGTATCAACTTCACTTAAAAAAAATTTATTCATAGAGGTACCTTGTACATTTTATCTTCACTTGCCACTTTCATTTCACTCCACACTTAGGAAAATATTCCAACGCCTTAGAGAATTTTTTTTTTTTTTTTTCTTGTCATTCAAAGTTTTAGGCGCATTTTATATCTGAAGGAAGATACTCATCTTGAAAATTCTTCATCACCTAGCAAGTTGCTTTACTTCACGCCTTAGGAAATTCCCCAACACCTTATAACTTTAGGCGCCTAGCACTTAGAAGAAATTTGAAACCACGCCTTAGTAATTTAATTCCACCCCTCACATGCCTTAGAAAATTTTTCTATCACCCACCACCTTGGGCGCATTTGGGACTTGATGGAGGATAACGCCCACCTTTTACCTTGTGTTTACCACGCCATGAAGTGTCTTTTACTTTATTTACCACCTTTCACTCCATTCACTTACCTTTTACCACCTAAACTTGGGCGCATTTATATGTATGTGAAGGATGACTCTTCGTATTCCACCTTTTGTCTTCATATGCATGCACTTGGGCGCATTTCACCCCTTGAGGAGGACGGATTTCTTTGACCTTGTTGACTTCCTTGCAACTTGAGCGCATTTCTATGTAGGAGAAGGATAAAGCATGTTGACTTGTTGACTTATTCCTCCTTTGGGCGCATTTAGACATAGCTGGTGGATGAACCTTTTCCAACGCCCTTGGGTGACTCTTCACCTTCTATTTTTCGTCTTGACATGGCCTTGTTTGGGCGCATTTTGCCTAGGGGGAAGGATGAAAACGTTTGACCATGCTTTGACTTCCTTGCAAATTGGGCGCATTTCACCCCCTGAGGAGGATGGCGCATTTTGAGGTGGATTGAGGATTTTTATACTTAGAAAAATTTTCAACTTTTTCCTCTTCAAGTTGGGCGCATTTTGCCCCTGCTGCAGGATGAAATCTTTGACTTCTTCTTTGACTTTTTTCATCTTGGGCGCATTTTGCCCCCTGAGCAGGATGAACTTCATACTTAGCATTTTTTTCCTGCCTCCTTACTTACCTGGCGCATTTTGCTAGGCCTACTGGATGAAGTTCCAGACTTAGACAATTTTTTCATCATTTTTCGCCACTTACGTGCCCTGCTATTTTTAGTAAGTCTTCTTGATTTTGCACTTCTGAAGCTCGGAATGGCCTGAAACTTTGCACACTGCATCCTGGTAACTTCATCAACTTGTTGACACTGCCATTTTTAGCCGCCCTGCTATTTTTAGCATGCTTCTGAAGGTGGTTTACTATACCTCATGTTTCTGATAGCTCCCATGCTCCGATCGACTTGAAATTTTAATGAGGCGCTCCTCACCACGTGACCTGTTGGCTGACACTGACGCATGCACTTGATTTACTATTTTTAGCCAGTTTCCAAATTGACTTACTATAAATAGTAAGTGCTCTGTTTGACTTGAAATTTCACCAGCAGATAGCCTAAAGGATGCCGATCACGGTGGTTTACATCGGTTTTCGAAAATTCTGACTTTTTACGCCTCTTTTCAGGCTCCGAAGTTGGAAACCCTAATTTGCTTTGCATCATTATCAAATGAACTTCTGTTTCTCTTCGTTTACTACTGATGTTGTGATTCACGAGCTGGCGGGGGCGGTAGCGGGACACTGCTAAAATAGTAAATTCCTTAATGGCGAGTATCTTCGTTTGCATGTCACACCATGTAAGCTCGAAAAACCCATCGAGGAATCATCACGACATGCAAAGAAACCGACATGCAAACCCTAAAATAGCCTCGGAAGGCTGAACTCTGAAAGTTGTCGTCTTGTCACATGTTATATCATCGCGAAGGTCTCGAAAAACCAGAAGGAATATCCGGACATGCAAAGAAAAACTCTGCATCTGAACAGAAATTTGTCACGGAAGCCGGACTGCTAAAAATAGTAAGTAGTCTATTTTTGGCTCAAATTTTGCATAAAGCAACCTGATGTGCTCGAATGCGTGTGGCCGGTTGGAATCTCAAAATAGTGACAAATTGCCCTGAATTTCACACTTACTAAAAATAGTAAGTACCTTGGAATTGATGAAAACTTGGTGAGAGCCTGCTGGAAACATGCTAACACCAATGTTAAGTTCAATTTTCAATTTACTGACTCTATTCGACCTCGGATTGACCAGGAAAAATGAAACCCTAATTTCAAACTTGGTCAATTTCACACTTAAACTCAGTGACGGGCGCAACCCCCGAAAGGCGGACATCAAAAAAGAGACAGAGTGAGAGAGAGAGAGAAGAAAACCCAAGCCAAAAGACCAGAATGGAGCAAAAATTAGGGGGTCCCCATTTTGAATGGGGCGATGTGTGAAAAGGTCACAACAAGTAGTAAACACTGTTTCATGTTTAGATTTTTCTATAGAGCTTTGTCCAACCTCATATCCAACTCCTGTAGGATCTTTAGAATGCTTTTGTTTGCCCAACATCTCATTCAATATATTAGTACTATGATCAAATTTCTGAATTTTAACAGATTGAGCCTTGATACTTTCAAGCTCTTTTCTTAAAGCAACTACCTCTTCTTCAAGTTTTAGACAAACAATCTTTTTAATCTCCAAATCAAAACTTACAATGTCTGCAATCCTCTTATATTCTTCAATTTCAATTTTTATAATCATATCATCCTTAAGAGTTAGTTCTTTAATCAAGGAATCATTATCTGAATATTTCTTTAAAGAATCAATCTCATTTTCTAGTTTATTACACAATTCATCCTTGTCTTTTAACTTGACTTCCAAACTCTCTTTTTGCTGAAGTTGTCTTGATAAAAACTGGTTTTCTTTTCTAAGCATGCTTAATAGTATCTAAGGCACATAGGATTTCACCTTCCAAATCAACCTCACTTTCTGGTTCATCATATTCCTGTTCAGAGTTAACTTCATCCAAAGATTGATCTACTTTTACACAAGTTTCTTGATCATTTAAATATTCATTAATGATCTCCTTGTACTTCTTTTCAAAACTATGAAGGTTTACACCTTCTTCACTCTCAGATGTTTCACAACTTATTTCAGTATCCAAAGATATCTCCTCTTGTAACTCACTATTCTGATTCATTTCAGTCAACTTGTCCCAAACTTCCTTAGCATTGCTGTAATGAATGACTTTTGTAATGAGTTTATTTGGCAAGTTATTAAAAATAGCATTTATAGCTCTGGTATTAAATTCAAGTGCTTTCTTCTCTTCAAGAGTGGAAGGAGATGTTACAGATGTAGTACAACCCTTTTCAACTGCTGCCCACACTTCAGACCCTAAAGAAAGTAAGTATGTTTCCATCCTATGTTTCCATATAATAAAGTTTGTACCTTCGAACTGAGGAGTTCCAGATCTAGGATACTCTACCATTTCAGAGCTACTGTTTATGAACTCTTCCTCGTTATTCCTTATACTAGATTCAGGTGGAACATGATGAATAGCATTTTGTTGAGAACATCTTTTTCCCTTATTCCTTCTGTTCTTTCCCATATTAACCAAAGTACTCCAAGAAACTAGGAACAATCCTAGGTGGTGTTGTGACCTTTTCACACATCGCCCCATCTAAAATGGGGACCCATAAATTTTTGCTCCATTCTGGTCTTTTGGGTTTGCTTTTTGTCTTTCTCTCTCTCGTTCTGCTTCTGTTCCGCTTTCTGCTTTTCTGGGGACGCTCCCGTCAGCAGGCTTCGACGTAAGATTCGACCAAGTCTGAAATTAGGGTTTTACGTTTTTAGGTCATATTGAGATCAAGTTGAGTTAGTTTGTCCATGTTTTCAGCAAGCAACCCCTGAACTTTCACTGAATTCTGCCATCTTACTATTTTTAGTAAGTGTCAGTTTAGGGTTGATTTTTGTAAGATTTTCACATTTTGGCAACTTCATTGCACTCAGAGCACTTCAGATTCACTTTTGACAAATTTTGAGCAGAAACTGACAACCTGCTATTTTTAGCAGTTCTGCCTTCGGAGGCGATTTTCAGGGCTTAAACGCAGAATTTTTCAACGCATGTCCGAAGATTCCTTGTGGGTTTTTCGAGACCTTCGCAGTGATGTGACATGCAAAGTATGATGATGACTTTCAGCATTCGGCCTTCGGAGGCCAATATTAGGGTTTGCATGCAGATATTTTCAGCACATGTCGGCATTTTCTTTCTGGGTTTTCCAAGAGCTTCGCGACGATGTAGCATGCAAATGGAGCTGACCACTTTTCGGAAACTTACTATTTTTAGCCAGTGCGCGCATGTTGAAGATTTTTCTGGGTTTTTCTGGGTTTTTCAAGATTTTTCGGGCAGTGTGACATGCAAGATCACCCGACAGCTGGTTGATCACTTTTCAGGCCGCTTTCTATTTTTAGCGGATATTACTTGGGCAGCAGCTCGACACTTCAGAACTGCAAGCTGATCATCATGCAACCGAAACGACGTCAAACGAAGCTCATCTGAGCGACATGCATAAAATTAGGGTTTTGAGCTTCAGAGCTAAAAATGAGGAGTCAAAGATCAAAATGGTCAAAACTGAGGTATCCATCATAATCAGCATCCTTTCAAGAGTTTGCTGGCAAAATTTGAAAGCAATCGGAGAACTTGCTATTTTTAGTAAGATATTCTCGGCGCAGGCTATAAATAGAAAGTTGATCTCGGCGTCAGCGTACACGGGCAAGTTCACCAGCGATGGGCCCACTGTCCAAATTTCAAGGCAAACGGAGCAAGGAGGGCCTCAGAAACGGACACTTACTATAAATAGTAAGTCACCTCAGCAGTAGCTATAATTGGCAGGTCAGCAGTAGATCTCAGCAAGCACAGGTCAAACATATGATGAAAAATCCTTGGCGCGAATTTCAAAGCAAACAGAGTTACAGAGATTGAAGAATCAAGCAATTGCTATTTTTAGCAGGTCAATTAGGGTTTCCTAAAATCAAGGGCGGAACCCGACAGTCACGAAGAATCAGCATCCGATGGCAATCACCATGCTTCAGGCATCTGGCACATGAAATTTGAAGACTTTCTGAGCAGTTTCTATTTTTAGCAGGTTGCTAAAAATAGCAGGTACAAACGGACATCAGGCGCTGACAGAAAAAGTTAGTCGAAATTCAAAGTAAAGTGAAAATCAGGCATCAGGAGTCAGAATCCAGTCCACGGCGCGAAATTTCAGGAACTTTCTAAAAATAGAAAGTCAGGGCGAGTTAGGGTTGACCATGGAAAATCAACTCAAATCTGGTAACAGGCGTAAAGTTGTGCTAAAATGGATAAAATTTCAAGTCCGATGTTAGAGCTCACTTTGAAGGCTGAATGGAGGCGGAAAACGGCTAAGTCTGGAAAAATGGATGGAGACCCTGCCAAATGCGCCCAAGGTCATGGAGGGAGAAAAATGACGAAAATTTTCTAAGTGTCGGAAACTGAGCGTAGACAAGGCCAAATGCGCCCCCCTAGTCAAAATTGGATGTTGACCATGTAGAATGCGCCCATGTGCCAAAATGGAAGCTTGATAGGTGAAATGCGCCTCAGTGCAAAAAGTAAAAGTTGGACCATGCAAATGCGCCCAAGTGGTAAAAATGAAAGTTGACTAGGCAATATGCGCCCCCCTTTGGCAAAACTGGGAGTTGATGGTCTAATATGCGCCTAGGATGCAAAATGGACGTAGGCCCTGTCAAATGCGCCCAAGTGGTAAAAGTGAAACCTTGATAGGTGAAATGCGCCCCTAACTTGATGCTTGACCCCTTGGATGCGCCCCTCTGTAGAATGATGAAAATTTCACTAAGTGTCTTAAAATGAACATAGACCCAGCTATATGCGCCCTTCTCTGGAGAAGTTGAAGTTTTCACTAAGGCACAAATTGAAAGTGGAAGGTGTTAAATGCGCCTGGAGATGGCTTAAAATTGGCTAAGTGTTTGAAATTGAAACCTCTGGGTCCCAAATGCGCCAAAGCCAAAAAGTGAAAGTTCATGCATCCATTTGCGCCTGGAAGGGGTCTTGAAAATAGCCAAGGTGAAATTAAAAGTTCAAGGCATCATATGCGCCTAGGGTGACAAAAATGAAGGTCAGAGGTCCAAAATGCGCCCCTGTGTGTTAAAGTGAAAGTTAGGACTCTTAAATGCGCCTAGTCAAGAGTGGATGCTTGGTAATCTAAATGCGCCCAAGAAGATTGAAGATAAAATTTTCACTAAGGCAAGAAACTAAGCGGAGACCCTCTCATTTGCGCCCATGACACAAATGGAAGTAGGACCCATAAAATGCGCCCCTTTTGACCAAATTGAAAGTGCGCTCCCTCATATGCGCCCCCTCTTGGAATTAAGAGTTGAATATCTAATATGCGCCAAAGTTATTAAAAGTGAGAGCTTGATAGGCAATATGCGCCTGGAGTCATTAAAATGAAAGTTGGATGATTGATATGCGCCCAGGGACAAATTAAAAGCTAGATGTATCAAGTGCGCCTATAGCCAAGTGAAATGTGATGAGTTAAAACGCGTCCCTAGCCAGAACTAGACGGAGACCCTTGCATTTGCGCCCAGAACATAAAGTGAAACCTCCCTATCTCAAACGCGCTCCTCTTACTGGAAGTTGATGGTCTAATATGCGCCAAGTGTTGAAACTGAAAGCAGGCTGGGTGATATGCGCCCATGAGTGAAATTGAAAGTTGGATGTACAAAGTGCGCCCAAGCTAAAAGTAAAAGGTGGAGGTCCCAAATGCGCCTAAGTTCAACACTCCAAATGCGCCTCTGAGCTTGTGAAGATCTGGAAATTCGCCTAAATATCAAAACTCGAACCTCCACCTCTCATGTGCGCCAATGGTCAAACTGAAAGCTTGATGGCTAAAATGCGCCCCCTGGAGTTTTGGAAATCGAAAGTTGATAGTATGAAAGGCGCCTTGGTTGGAGAAGGAGGACGTTGATAAAGGTTTAAATGATGAAATCTGAAGATGTTAAAGGCGCCCAGGCCAAAACTCAACGCTCACCTAGCTATTTGCGCCCAAGGTAAAAAAAAAAAAACTGAAAGCTTACCTATCTAAATGCGCCCTGGATGATAAATGGCACATTGGCGTGGGAATTAAAATTGGGAGTAGATTATGCTATATGCGCCTCATTTTTGCAGGAAACGGTTAAGTTGAAAGTTGATCATACAAAATGCGCCCCAAAGCATAAATTAAAAGCTCATCATCCAATATGCGCCTAGAGAGGAGGGGACATAACAAAAAACGTCTAAGTCATTAAAAGTCGAAAGTGCCAACTATGATATGCGCTTGGAAGTTGCTTGCCTTCTATGCGCCTAGGTAAGAAATTAAAAAGGCGTTCAAAGTAAAAAAGGAAAACGATTCAACATTTCAAGCAATAATTTTTGGAATTATTAAAAGGCATCAAGAAGAAATAAATTAAAAGGGGCGTTTAAATTTTTTTCCAAAAAAGCAAGCAAATTAAAAGGCGTTTGAAGTAATAAAAGAAAATCAAGGTGGCAATTAAAATTTCAAATTTTGACTTCAATGGCACTTGAAATTCTCTCAGCACAATTAAATCGAAAGGCAAACAGAGGAAATTAAAATTTCTCTAGGCAAGACAGAGAAATTAATTTAATTAATCGATTTAATTATTTTCCTAAGTCTAATATTAAATTCCCCCTTCGATTTTGACCCATGCAATTTTAATATTTCGGACGATTTAAAGAGGGGAATTTGTTTCGGAAGTCGATTACGGATGGAAAATAAAATTTTGCCTAGCCAATTTTGACAATCGATGTCGATTTTTAAATGCGTTGAAAGAAATAAATTAAAATGGCGATTAAATTAAAATTTTAATTAATTAAAAGTGCCATTTTAAAATTTTAATCGAGATAACTTCAAATCGATGTAAAAATGATTTTCTCGAAATCACTAGAGGTAACTGGCAGTCGGGAGGGAATTTTAAATTTAAATCGAGGAAAGAATCTCCCCGAATAGCAAATTGTCATAATAACTGCCAGACGACGAGAATATTCCCTTTTAAATTTAGCAGACGCGTCAGTCATGATGAAAGGAATAAAAGGCATCTGCTAAAATTAGCGCCAGCCTTTTGCTATAAAACTTCGAAGGTTTTCATTATCGTCTCACAAGATTCGAAGTTGAGATTTGTGCTGGCAAACTGAGTTGTGAGATTTAATTCGAGAAGTTGCTGAAAGTTCGAAGTTTGAGATTGAAGTTGCTGAAAGTTCGATTGTTGGAGTTGCTGAGATTCGAGTTTGCAAATCGCGAAGTGCTTCGAAGTTAGAGGGTTTAGCTTTTTAATTTCTTCACGTTATCGAGGTATGTCTTCGAAGTTGCTAAAGCTTTTTATTTTGCTGAAAGTCGAAATTGTTTTTGAAGTTAAAAGTTGAAATGCTGAAATGCTTTTGCTGAGAGTTTAAATGCTAAGATTGTTTAAATGCGAAGTTGATTGAGCGTTAATTTTTTCGAAGTTGTTTGAAGTTGCTGAATGTTTGAATCATGTCAAATCGAATTGGGTTTAATTTGTAATGACTTCGAAGTTGCTGTTTTATAATTTCGAAGTGTTAGCTTTTGATTGCTTTTTCGAAGTTGCTGTTTTATAACTTCGAAAAGCTGATTTTAATTTATCGAAGCTTGCTGATTTTAAACTTGCACGTTTAAAGAACTCTCGAATTTATTTTCTTCGAAGTTGCTGATGTATAACTGTCGAAGAGTTGATTTCTGACTTGGTAGTTTATAATTTATAAACTTGCTGATTTTAATTCGAAATTGCTGATTTTGAATATTGCTGATACTTAGCACGCTTTTTCGAAGATGAAGTTAATAGAGTAAAATTCTCGTGAGAAGTTAGGTTATTTATTCTGGCTGCGAGTTGCTGGGGGTTGAAGTTTTAATCTTGAGAAGTCAAAATTCAATGCTAACGCTACTAACGTGTATTTATGTTCGCAGCCAACTCAACCACCAGCCGCCTCACGTAATTGTTATTTTTAAAAGTTGATGGAGTAATATTCACTTTTGTTTTGCAGATGGCTGACGCTGCTGGCACTAGCAAGGCCGGAACTAAGGCTGCAAACAACGAAGCTAACGCCTCCAGGCAGGCGATCATCAAAGGTCTGAAGAAATCCTTCGTCCCTGAGTCAAAGATCACCTCAAAGTACGGCAATTTGACGGATACCAATCTCGGGTCCTTCAACCTCGAGACGTTCATACGCCGAATGTACGGGCAAGGTGGCAACCTTCCGACAGAGGCATCACAGAATATTGTGAAGAGTGGGTTGTACAATGCAGCAGGCTTCCAACCGGCGGTCCGTTGTCCTGAGCTGATAATGGAGTGCGCCAACTTCTATAATTCTGAGGATCGAACTATCACCTCTCCTGGTGGTTTGATCATGGCTAATCTCGCTCCAGATGCGATTGGCGAGGCGTTTGGAATCCTTGCCACGGACAACATGATGTATAAGTCCAAGGCCAAGGCGGATAAGATGTACGCCACAACCTTCGAGAAGTGCATGAAGAGAATAAACACCACATGGATGCGCAAGCCAAAGCCACCGGCTGCTAGGCTACCGAAGCAAATAATATCAGAAGAGCTGAAGCAGGAATATTGCGACATTATTATGTTGCTCAGCAGGGTCAATGGTAGCCCACAGTCTTTCATTTTCGAGCCATGGATGTTCTTGTACATCAGTGTAGTACTCGAAGGGGACGAGCAAGTGAACTGGGCGAAGATGATAAGTGACAACATCGATGAGCAGTTCCGGGACCTCAGAAGAACGAAGACATTTTATATGAGCTCATATGTCATCTATATGTTGGCTCGAATGACCAAGTATAGGGGATTGGCGTACCAAGAGCCAATTGGCTGCGGCTACAATCAGTTTAAGATCCACCAGTCGTGCAGGCAGCTACATCTCACTCACACTGGTGACTTCCAAAGAGTGAACGACGCCTTTACTATGTACATCACGAGAACACTTCAGCAGAGGCTACAGCAGAGGATCTCCGAGGAGGCACAGGCGTTGATCGAAGAATACGGGTGTTGGTTCATCCAATTCCCAAAATTTACCTACTTGAGACTGCCAGGGTACGATTCCTATGTGTATAAACTACCAAGGTACCCCACTAACAGGATGATCCTACTTGAGTTGTCTAGGCAGTTAGTGGCCTACGACAAGATTATAAGGCGTAAGAAGAAGGGAGGTCTTCATTTTCCCATTGTGTTGGGAAATTCACTCGAGGAGTGCCCGACTTTGCAAGCAGCCAAGGAGGCTGAGAATGAGCTAAAGTTTTACAAGCTGACTCTTTATACCAGCAGGCAGAATTTTGATCCCAAGGGGATAATTGGAACAGTACAAGGAGAAGAATTTAAGCACAAGGCTCACATGGAGGACTTTTGGGCAAATGCTGCAGGCGAGGACGAAATCAGAAGAAGGACATTCTCAAGGCTGCCTCTAAAGCTAATCAGGGAATGTGAGGTGATCAGGGTGCCAGATCAACTGGAGGAAGATGCTAGAATCACCCATCCAGATTTTGAAGCAGTGAAGAACACGCCAATACCACCTGTAGATTGGGCTGAGCCGGAGATTGTGGATCTAGACACTCTATTTATCCCAGTCATGACGTTTACGAGAGCTTGGGTGGACGAGCGTGTTAATAGATTGAGGAGGAGGTCAGTCGCTCTCACATATGACCTCATGGGTGATGGAAAGCCACCAGTGGTAGCAAAAAGAAAGAAGCAGCTCACACGAGGTCCGGAACCAAAAAGGAGAGAGCCCATTCAGCCTGAGCCCGTTCAGCCAGAACCTCAGGGATCGGAAGATACATCCTCAACACAATTGGTGTCTCATGCTTCCAGTGTACGTGAAGTGTCACTATTTGCTAGTCAAAGAGCAAAAGGGAATGAAGAGCTAGAGGAGGGAGAAATTAACCAGCCGATGCCAAGAGAGGTGGATACTCAGAGTGTGAATGATCCCGAAGCTGCTAGTAAGCGGGATGAAGGGGAAGACACGGACATGGACACCCACTTCGATTATTCCTTCGGAGAGGAAGATGCTGGGGCACATGAAGGAAGTGATCAAGAGGTCGAGATAATCGAGCCTCCACCAAACACCCCTCGGGAAGAAGTTCGAGAAGTGGAAGCCACTGAGGAGCAGCCTCTGATTGTTTATGATATTCAACGAAATTGGCTTACACAGGCAATTCGAAGGGACCAAGATGATGACGCCAGCCTAGCAATTGAGATGGAAGCACTCTTGAATAGGACAAGCAAGTCGCCAAAGCGCAAGAGGGCGAGAAAATATACGAGGATAGAAACTAACGAGGTAGGTTCCCGGAACCTTCACATCGCTGCCCCAAGAGAAGATCACGACTTGAGTGATGCAATGCCAGAGAAATACACAATCACCACTGTTGAGTTGGGACGCCCTTCAGGAGCGCAGGTGGTGGAAGAGGCTGAAAGCTCATTTCAAGCATTAAAAGATAGGCTGGTAAAGAAAGAAGGAAAATATAAAAGATTGAAGAAAGAGCACAGAGCGTTAGTTGAATATGTGCAAAATCTCGCACATCCTGTTGCTCAAAGTAATCCAGCAGCGGAGCTTCCACCAGAGGTGCCACGTGAGCCGATCAGCGGCTTGGAAGAAGTAAAGAGGGCTGTGCGAGAAGGAGATAAGTGGGTGAATGGTGTACGTGTTGAGGCTGAAAAGTTCATGGCAGATCTCGCCTCAGCATTCCAAAATGCTTCCGGTATCCTTTCACGATTAGATGATGTTGAGCAGGCTTGGGGAGATACTCACATCTTCCAAGACAATACTATCCCACGCCTGGCTGTTTTGATGCGTGTTCCCACGCAAACTCTGGTGAACGAAGGGGTAATTCAGGCTGGTGACAGATATGACTTCCGTGGATGGCATTCAGCAGCATTCACAGGGAAGGGTTTCTTTGATACTGCAGCAATAGAGTCTTCCAGGATCAGAAAGGCCATGAGGAATATTCGTGAGAGTATTCTCAACACTTTGGAGTCGGTATTTGCAAAAAGGCTCGCACATGAGGAGATAGATGCAGAAGGACTAAAGGCAAGATTGCAGCCTTTCTTTTCAGAAATGAGGACATTTTCCCAGCTAGATTTTGAAAACATCTCCACGTTTTCAACGATCATTCAGAGCACACAGGATTCCATCGAAACATGGGGAAAATCTTGCGAGAGGCATGAACAGATGGTGGCTATCTTGGAATATCAGCTGAATCTTACTCCATCAATTTCAGAAGAAGAGGTCGACGCAGTGCTGGCGCGATTCATAGCGTACGCGGTCAGAGAGAAGAGCAAAGGAATCCGGGTCATGGACGAGAATCTTCTAGAAGGATAGTGGGCATTAATTGCTCATACCGGTCAAAGGAGGAATCTGCTATTTTTAGGAGCATTTATGACGCCACTCCTCCACCTTCAGGCGGTTTTTAGGGCAAACTCGTCTAGGGCTGAGGTGGCTCAATCTGAGCCCTCCGTTGTAATTTGATCTGGACCGTCAATTCAAACAGGCCAGCTATATAAGGGGGAGTCCCCCTCATTTGTACAGTAGTAGTCATAGAATCAGATAATAGAGAGCAATTCTTGAAGCAGAATAGAGTAGAAGCTTTTAAGGTAGAGTAGCTTTTCATTTGCATTGTTGAAGAAGAAGGGGAATTCTCTCTTAGAGAATTTTGTAAGAGATTGTCACATAAGATTATTCTCAATAAAGCTTTTCATTGATGATGAATTTCAACTTTGTTTGGAATAGTTCGTGAGGTTTCTTATTCCCTTTGACTTCAATTAGGAACTTAATTTCATGCTTGTAGTTAAATATGGATGTTTATGCTTAATATAAGTGAGTTTCTTTTATCCATACCACTAACGTTCTTGCTGATGGTAAGTCCGTCTTGTGTGGTCAACTGGACTTTCAGTACTTAACTTCAATCAAGGTTCATAGGTGGTTATGCATCGTTGTGATGGTAGTTGCTCTATTGAATCGTGATTTGAACATCATTTTCACCCTTTGAAGATTGCACTTACCTTGTTGACGCTGTCCAACAGGAGGCTAAACAATGTTTGTCGAGATTCATTTAGGTTGAGCGTAATATCCATTTGCATTTAGATTAGAAGTTAGATTTTAGAAATCTCTGCAACCATTCAATTCCGTATAATCTTGGTTAGTTTTAGGAAACTTGCATCATAAAGCTAAATCATTCGCGCATAAATCCCCTTCAAAAGCACACATTGGTTGTCACTACAAGCCTCGTGAACAACTACGTAAGTCCCCTCGTGAGTACACAGCATACACACATCAACCAAACTGAGCCTATTCGCATTTAAAGAACCTTGGAGTTGAAGGCGTGATCTCACTCGCAATCTTAGCACGTCGAATACTTTGTTCAAGAGAGAATAGGGGATCCATTTGGAAACTTTGTTCTACCTGGTTGGTGAGGTCACAAAAAATCACATCAAAGGTGGTTTGTGATATTAGAGGACCTATGCTTGATGCAAAAAGTTCATAAGGAGTGTGTTTGATTTCAACCTAAGCGCACTCTATTCAAAATGTATACCAACTGTATGAACAACTTCTTCCAATACATATCGAATAAACTTAGCTTCATCTAGCATGGTTCTAGCCATTTCTTTTATAGTTCTATTCTTACGTTCAACTACCCCGTTTTGTTGAGGTGTTTTTGTTGCAGCATACTGTCTTTTAATGCCGTACTGTTCATAGTAATCAATAAACTCTTGAGAAGTGAACTTCACCTCCTTTGTCAAATCGCAGACATTTAAGTTTTAAATCAGATTCCTTCTCAACCAATTTACGAAATATTTTAAACCTTTCAAATGCTTCTGATTTGTGCTTAAGAAATGTGACCCAAACCATTCTAGTATAATCATCCATAAACAGCATAAAGTACTTTTCACCATTAATAGACTTTGTTCTGGTTGGTCCACATAAATCAGTATGTACAAGCTGTAAAGGTTTTGAAGAAGAATGTTCTTTTGTTTTGAAGCTGATTTTAGTTTGTTTACCACTTAGACATTCTTTGCAACAGAATTTTCTGGCTTGCTAAGAACTGGTAGACCTCTAACATTCTGATTTTCTACTGATTCTAACAGATTTTCAAAGTTTATGTGTTCTAATCTTTAATGCCATAACCAATTCTCTTCAATTTGGCCCATTAACACATACCTTGATTATTGTCATTGCTTGATGTGTCAAGAAGATTGTACACATTTCCTTTTGTCCTCCTTCCAGCTGCAATAGCCTTTCCTAGCTTGTTCTTAATCTCACATCCCTGCGAAGTGAAAAGAACATGATAACCACTATCACAGATTTGACTAACACTTAGAAGATTGTGCTTGAGACCTTCCACATAGTACACATTATAGATAGGAGTGTCTTCATTCAAAAGAAGTGAACCTCTACCTTTAATTTGAATACCAGAGTTATCACCAAACTTAACATAACCACCTACATAATCTTCAAGATTTATAAACTTCTCCTTGTCACCAGTCATATGGTTAGAACATCCACTGTCTAGGACCCATAAGTCCTTTTTCTTGGAATGAAAAGCAGTTTGAACCAACATAGATTGCTCAATGTTGTTAACAGTCTTAGGTTTCCAAACCTTTGTAATTTTCTGTTGTTTCGATTGCAGATCAGTTCTGCACTGTTTGACAAAATGTCCCAAAGCATTGCATTTAAAACATTTGATCTGTTTAACAAAACCATAGTGTTGCCTAAGACCAAACCTGGGTATTCTAGGATTCATAAGCCTGCATGTGCTCACCTTATGGCCAAATTTGTTGCAGAAAAAACAATAACCATAGAAGAAAGGATTGTATCTGTAAGATGATCTATTACCTTTCAAGGGCTGAACATGATCCTTACCAAAATCGGAGTGATTTGGACTTGAACCCTTGATTTCAGAAGAGGGGTTTTGTTTTGTATTATCAATTGAACATTCACCCTTTTCAAAACCAATACCGGTTTTATCTTTATACAGCTTTTGCTTGCTGAGCATCTCATTGAGTTTTAAAGTGTTTTCATATTTCTCAATTTCCTTTCTAAGACAGACTACTTGTTCCAGTTTTTGAATTTCTTGATCTTTGCAGCTTACAGTCTCTCGAAGACAGTCTTCAACTCTTTTAGCTTCTTCAAGCTGAGTTTTCAGAGAGACCATTTCTTGATCTGGTTTATGTTCTTGAGCAAGAACTTGTTTTTTGAGTTTTCTGATCTCTTGTAAAGCACATTTCAGCTCACTTTCAAGATCTACTTCACCTTCTTCAACATCAATAGTGTTTGAATCATTTTGCTGAGTAATTTCAGCCATGAACAAAGTTTCATCTTCTTCAACTGATGAATCTTCAGACTCAATATCAGATTCATCCTTACTAAACAGACTTTTCTTCTTTTTGAAATTGAAGTTTCGTTTAGGTTTGAAGACCTTCTTCTTAGGTTGTTTTTCAGTTGTCTCGTTGTCACAGATTTGATCATCATAGGGACACTTTGTAGCAAAGTGACCTATTTTGCCACAGTTAAAACATTTAAAGGGAAGTTTTCCCTTATATTTTCCTGATCCCTTTTTAAATCTTCTAACAAAATGGGACTTTAGAATCTAAATCAACTCTGATTCACTGACTTTGACTTTTTCTTTCTTTTCAGTGTTAAAGGCGTTTCTTTTCCTGTTGAATTGTTTTTGCTAGTTCTCATTTCATAGGCAGTAAGTATTCCTTACAGGCTATCTAAGGTAAGCTGATCAAAGTGTTTCTTTTCTTCTAGGGCTGAAACCTTAGATTCAAATTTGGATGGTAAGGTTCTAACAACCTTTGTGACCACATCAAATCATTAACCTCTTGACCTAGACCTTTCATTGCATTGGCGACTTCATCAACTCTTAGGAAATATTCAGCCATTTTTTCATCATCCTTCATTTTCAACTCCTCAAACTGATGTTTGAGTGTAATGATTTTTGATAGTTTGACTTTCTCATTCCCTTGATATATAGTTTCAAGTTTTTTCCAAATTTAATGAGCAGATTTGCAATGCATGACTTTAATGAACACATCTTTAGTTAACCCACACAAGATGGCATGCTTAGCTCTGGCATTTGTTTTATACCTCTTTTTTTTAGCAGGATCAGTGGAAATAGAGGCTGGTACATTGTAAGCATTTATAACAATGCTCCAAACATCAACATCAAAAGAAATAAGAAAAGCTTCCATTCTGATTTTCCAGAACACATAATCTGTTCCATCAAATAACGGAGCTCTGATACCAATTGTTGGAGTTAAAATGACACTGAGAGGGGGGGGGGTGAATTAGTGTCTTAACAGATTTGACCAATTTTCAAAAAATTCAAAACATAGCTCAGATTTGATCTCAATATACTCTGATTAAAACATTCATGAGTTGAATGTAATCATTCATAAACAGAATTGAGAAAAGTAATAACGAAACAGTGAACTGAAATAACAACACAATAAAGCAGTGAGAACTCAGAGGAACAAAGAGACACAAGAATTTTCCGAGTGGAAAACCCTCCTGGGGTATAAAAACCACTCCTGAAATGCCTTCCAGGCTTAATATTTTGAACATTTAATGATTTATGGGGTCAATTGTGCATTTAATGATTTATTAAATGCTTTATTATTGCATTATTAAGTTGGACGCCTAAAGGAGGTTGAATAAAGTTTTATTATTTCAAAAAGTAAAATGCTTAAAGGTGGCGTCCCTCTTGGAAGTTGAAGTGATTCAACTACTTGGAATTTGAAGTGATTCAGTTCCCAATTGAAGCTTATATATTGCTACTGTTTGAAGAGCTGATTATCTTTGGAAAAATATAACGTTATGTTGCTGGTTTGAAAATCTAAAATCTGGCTAAGGGATAGCTTAGCAAATTTACTCCACTCTTCAGGCCTGAAACTATGGTTCCCTAGGTGGTGGATTGAGAGTGTGCTTCATTCAAAAGTACATATTGAGCATTATTGTGAAGTTTTGGTGAGATATTTCCAGTTTTCATCTTGCTAGTTTTTCAATGGCTGAAGTAGAATTTCAATTACAACTCTTTGAGAGAATTTTATATCATTATGGGTATTTGTTATAATGTTTTCTATGTTCAAGGCGCCCCTATTGGTAGAGTTTCAGATTTTATCTTGTAGCCATCATTTTCCTATGGAAATTGCCCTCTTCTAGGGTCGTACTTCTTCATAAGTTGCATTGATTTCTGTGTTGGGCATCTTTGGAGTTGTTGGTGCCTTGCTACTTGGTGTTTTCTTGGACGCCTAGCAATTGGAAGGTGTGTTTTATGTTTCAGCCGTATTGCTGAAGTATGGAAGGAATTTAGAGCTCTTTGGTTGAATACTTGGTCGCTGGTTTGAACTTCAGATTGCTAGTATTTCATATCAGACCTAGTTTTTTCTGTATTATGCTATAGTTTTGGGGTAATTATGCTTCTAGTTTCTTGTGCATTCAATTTGGAGGAGATAGGAGCATTCTGGATGAAGATATGAACAATATAGTGATGGCTAATTGTTGGTAAGAAATCTTAGTTTGCTAGTTATCTTTATCAGACCTGGTTATTCCAGCTTTTTGCAACATTTCTTTCAAGTTCTTTCCCATGTTTGTAATCAAAGATAAAGTGGAAAACATTGCAGAAGTTTGGAGCAGATTTCATTGTAAAAATCATTGTATTTGGCACTTTTACTTGCAGATGTTTTGCATTGTAAGACTATAAACAGTGTTGTACCCAAAACCAAAATTTTTGCTTCACTAAGGCATTTTGCTTAATTGAGTCTTAATCTTGTTAAAGTGTTGTCAAATGGTCGTTTTTGGGCTTTTCAAATATGGAGTTGGTGTCAGTACTATGTCAGTCTGTTACCGAAGAGATTTAAGAAAAGTGAAAATTTGAAAGAAAAACATCAAAATTTTCTATCTCTGGAGAAGGGAGCACGATGCGATAGGCACCTATCTTTTTAGGGGCTCGAATCACATTTTAGGGTTTGTCACCTCCGGCCGGACATTGTCCGGCATCCACGTCGGCTTAGCGATGAGCTATCAAGCACGTCAAAGCAGGACTGTTTTGTTAGATTCACGGAAGATCTGATTTCGTCGAGGAAAAGCAAAAAAATTGGCTAACTGCTTGGAGAAAGCGCAGCTTTGAGAAGCGCCCATCTTTTGAGGTGCGGATGTAGGTTTTGGTGAATACCACCCAAGATGTTTGTCTACATTTATTCGAGCTTAGCGCATCCGTCGAGGAAGGTGAATCCCGGAGGTTGCTAAAGCGTCGAACCCGGAGGAGGTCAAATGTTGGGTCAAATCTTAGTCAAAATATTAGAAGAAAGAGCAAAAGAGCACATTTTGAGAAAGGCGCCCAAGCTTTTCAAGCCTTTAATGCCTTCTTTCTGATGATTTCAGATATTCAATGTGTCCGTGTTACGTTTAGCTTTCCGTTGCCTGTCTCCGTCAGGTCAGAAGATGTCTCAGTGATTCGCGATCCAAGGTTTTTATATTATTTTTTATGCGTTTTCGAAGTAAGCTAAATCCTGGAGGCCGAAAAGAGCAACTTTGAAGGGGCTCTTGTTTTCACCCCTCTCGAGATGATGTTTTAAGGGAAAAGTGCCTTTCGGCCGTCGTGCGAGCGAGCTTAACCGCTGATGAACTTGAGTTCGATCCACGAAAGTTAAAGAAAATGAAAGTTATGAAGGATTTTGTTTTCCTTACGATGCACGAAATGCAAGTCAAAATTTATTCAGTCGAGGGAAAAGCAGCTTTGAAAAAGCTGGATTTTGAGCCCAGCCGGATATGGAGTTTTATAGTCAGTCTCAGATATCATTTGTCGATTTTACCAAGCTTCTGCGATGCACATCGACCCGACCAATGCGGGAGAAGTGTCGATCCAGCGGTGTCGAGGAAGGATGAAGCGAGAGGTCAGAAGCGAGAGGAGTTTTAAGCAAATTTTCATGAAATTTGGCTAAGTCTAGAATTCGCCCAAGAGTTCAAAGTTGAATTTTCGAAAGTGAGTTGAATGGACGCCTTAACTGGAGTTCTGACTGCAGTTAGACTGAACGATTTCTGGGTTGTCATCTTCAGTTCGTTTATTGGCATGTGGAGTGAACTTTCAGTTTGCATGTCGAGTTAACTACCTTGCATGTTCAGTTAACTTGATTGCATGTTAAGTTTAACTGAAGATTATTACTAAAAGTCAACTGAAGTTTGCATGCATGGCGAATTTGGTCAAAATTGAGAAAGTTTTAGTGAAGATGGCGCTTCATCAAATATCAACTGAAGTTCAAAAGGGACGAATTGAAGCATGAAGCATTATTTGTGAAGCATGAAGCATTTTTAGTGAAGTATGGCGAATTTGAAGTTGATAACTTCACTCATGAAAAGGGTCGCTATTTTTAGTTTTTGAAAAGTGAAGCAAGATATTGGTGAAGATGGCGCACTTTTCAAGGCAATGGCAACTTTAGTTTGAAAAGGGTTGCTATTTTTAGATTATATTTGATTAAAGCATGAAGTTGGCGCATTCTTGAAGGCCAAACTGAACTTCCAAAAGGCTAGCTATTTTTAGCATATTTATTGGTGAAGATGGCGAATTTCTCTTTGCAATCAGATTTGCTAACTGAAGTTATCTAAAGGGCACGCCTTAGGTCAATTTGATGAATCCAAAGCAAGGTTGAAGATGGCGAACTTGATAAAGATGCTAACTGAAGTTAAAATCGCATGGATGAGTTAAATTAAAGATTTGAAAGGCAAACCCTAAAGCACGTCCACTTATTGAGCTTGTTCGAGTTTCAGTTAACTATAATGAGGTCCAATGAGAAGCCAAGCGCCATTTTTATGCATGCTTTATTTAGTACGAATTTTCTATGATAAAATTCTATATATTTTAAAGATGGCGTCCATTATTGCATCATCTTTTGCTCTGAAGCTTGTATTCTTTTAAGCGACCAGCAAGCTTAAGGTGATTCAGGAGTCCGTTTTCAGCGTTCTTCGAAGCTACGAGCTCATATTCTTCAAAGGAAGTCGATTCTAGACTTTATTTCCACTTTGCATGCAGGTTTTATAAAGATTCGAAGAAGAGATTTGCAGATTTTTCAGAAGCAGACAAGCAAAACTTTCTATCTTACATCTATTTCTTCTATTTCTCACCTTAATTTACTTTTCTTTGCATGCGAGTAATCCAACATATTGATCGATCATCAGGTTCTCATATTTGGTGCAACAAGACCCACTTCTTAGATTTTTCGAGAAAATGTTACCGTAGTCTTCATTAAAACTCGAGCCTTTCGAGAATTCTTTGCATGTAGAGGTTAATCATATTTTTAGAGAATCGATTATGGAACACATTCGAAGTCAGTTATTACACCGACATATTCAATTCTTGAAATTTGCATCGGAAGCTATTTTTAGCCTTGTCCGAGAGTTTTTAGAAAGTTCTTCAAGCATATTGACTTCTGATCAAAAGTAAGTCATTTCAAATCTGATTCAATCTCATTGATTACAAGGTAAATGGATCCTTATACATGTTCACAAAGACTTGAATCTGGACTAAATCATGTTTATCGATGAAGTCGAATTTAGCGAAGGCGGTTAGAGTGTTAACTGACAATTGATAAGGAATCTTAGCGTTAAGATTTCTTTGTGGCATCATTTGTTTCTATCTTCGATCTTGAGTTCGTACTTGCTTACATTAAGCATTATGACTCGTCTTCACGACAGATCAGATCGGTTGATGGAAGAGTGGTTTGCAGTCTCAAGCCGAAGGACATAGAAAAATGTTTTGCTATTTCTCCTCGCTCAGATAACTTTACTGTTGATCTTGAAGCTTGTGAGAAAATATGGGATGCTGATCATCAACGTTCACAGAGAAAGGTGGCTCAGAAATGGTTGACAATTCAGAAAACTAACTTGCCTAAGAAGGTTGGTCGTGGTGAATTTAAAGCGGAAGTTGTTGTTTTGATAACCTTACTCAACCGAGTTACCGGTCAATCAGATGCTAATACTTTTCGTCCATGGATGTTTTACCTGATTACCAGAATCCTTGATGGCATAGAGCGTTTTGACTGGGCTATGTTGATTAGTGATTGCTTACATCAGCAGATTACTAACTTTCTCAAGTATCACGAGTTTCATATGATATCCTATTTGGTCTACTTGGTTGCATTTCAAGGTAGTTACAAACTTCTAAAAACCAATGGTACTCTCGGTGTTCAGCGTATTCATGAGTATTATCCACAGCTAGAGTTTTCTCAGTCTGAGCAGGACTTCCGAGTATTGAATGATCACTTTTCCATGAGAACCGTAAGAGATCTTGATGATGAGATGCATATTCGTATTTCAGCCGAGGCCAAATCAGCAATGGAAACTTGGGCAGATTGGTTCATACAATTTCCTACTTTCACATACATCCGAGTTTATGGTTATGTTGGAGAGCCTCTGATGTTGCCAAGATATCCGTCAGACAAGATTGTCTTTATGGAGTTCCTCAGGCAAATGCAGCATGTTCACTTCTTTCTTCGTAGTCGTCATAAGATTGCGGCAAATTTTCCATTCTCATTGGGAATTTTCACATGTGATGCGGTGACAGATGCTAGGTGTATGTCTACTGAGATAGAAAGGTTCAAATTCAAGCCTTATACTGAGAGACGTTCCTATGATCCTCTCGGTCATTATGCAAATCGGTTAGAGCGAGGGATTGCACATGCGCCAGCACTTGAAGATTTCTGGGCAAATTGTGAAGATGAATTCGAGGTTCGTCGTCGTCATTATTGTAGACTTACTGTTGGACAGCTCTCTGATTACTAGTCAGAAGATGTTGATGGTTTGTCCAACGATGATGGAGAAGTTCTTCTTAATTCTTATGTTAAGGATCAAGTTGCTAGGCAGCCACTTCGTTCACCTGATTGGTATGCTAAGGAGAATACTTCTATTGAAGAAGTTTCTAGATCAGTTATTAAGACTAGCAAGTTATTCTTGGAGAGTAAACGAACACAGAAGTCAGTTCCTGTAGCAGAGCCGCCAAAGGATTTCTCGTCATTGCCTTCTACTTCTAGAGCAAGACCCAGAGTTAAGGCCATTATAATACCTCCTGAAGGGGTTAAACTCAGTGGAAACACAGGGAAGAGAGCTACTCGTAAAAGGAAGCAGAAACAGATTGAGAATATTCCTGAGGCTCCAGTAGAGACAGTTATTCAAGCTAAGCCTCACGTTTCACTTCCTAGTTCACCTCACGTTTCGCCTATTGACATAGAATCTGAGCCTGAGACACCAGTTCAAGCCGGATCGGAGACAACTGAACCACCACAGGTGGATACATCAGGGACAGTCTCTCCGCGAATTGAAAATATTGTTCAGTCTTGTTGGCTCGAAAAGTCTTTGGGAAGACAGAGGCGTGAACCGTCATACAATCTTGATTTGTCTGAGTTTGGTGAGCCCTATCAGAAGAGATCAAACAAAAAGATAAAGAAACAAGTGCACATTGAAAAGACTCCTGAATCAGAAATTGTTATTGAAGTTGCAGTGCCTCCAGAGGGTAAGAGCTTGGACGAGGTCGAAGTGGGTGACTTTACATTCACTAAGGCAAATCTTGGCAGGACCACACGAGAGACAGATGTATCTCTTCTTAAGATTGTTACCAATAATCTTGAAGAGCGTATCACGAAGGATGGAGAAGATAAGGCTTTACTCAAAGC
>VDFB02283305.1:0-19248 GCA_007258455.2 Sequoia sempervirens
TCAATCATAAGTATTGGTGTGATTTTTGTTTGCTTCTGGGCAGTCTCTCAATCTCTTCCTAGGCCCTAGGCGTCCCATTTTGCAAAGTTTGATAATTTTTAATGAATTTTCTAAATTTATCTTGAAGGTCGACCCTCTTGGGAG
Source organism: Sequoia sempervirens (assembly GCA_007258455.2). Lineage (NCBI taxonomy): Eukaryota > Viridiplantae > Streptophyta > Pinopsida > Cupressales > Cupressaceae > Sequoia > Sequoia sempervirens. The sequence continues at coordinate 145 of VDFB02283305.1, forward strand.
GCCGTACCATCCCTGAGTGAGCATTGGGATTCATGCATAATTTAATATCAAGTGTTTGTTGTTGTTTCAGTGTTGGGAATTGAGCGCCATCTTCCTTAGTGTCATTTGCAATTTATTTCAAGTCTCTTGGATCAATTTTGGAGGAGTTATGAGCATTTAGGCATGGTTTTGCTTGCTGGTATAAGTTTATTGTTTGTTGTTATGAGTTTAGTGCTTGCTGGTTTTACATATCAAATTGTCAAAAGTTTGAGTTTTGGGTTTGATTTTCATATTTGGGAGTCTTATGAAGTTGGTGAAACATATAATATCATTTGCAGCAACTTGGAAAGCTATAACACTTGGCTTCTTGCAAATTTTATTTCATATTGTAATGATGAATCAGTAGTACTGATCAGTTCCTTTACATTTCTGTAAATTACTATTGTATTCCTACTATTAATGGAAGAAGTCAAGCCTCGCCGCCTTATTTACTTTCTTGCATAATCATTTTCATTCCCATTATTTGGTGGAAGAGATAGGCCTCACCGTCTTTACTTTCAGTACTTCCATTTCTCATCTTCCTAATCGGTTGAGCCATCAAACTACTCCCTCTATATAAGTGGTTGAGTTGAAAAGCATTGTAATTTCAAGCTTGATAGTTATTTGCTAACGATCCCCAGCACCATATGCTCACACCTCGCTCGTCATTGGGATCTTGGTGTACATTCTTGGTGTAGGGTTACTTTCATCGGCTGGTTTTGGTTTTGTTAATGCTAATGGGTGAAGTTGATGTGAAAATTTGAAAAAAATGTTGGGGGATATTTCAGTGGTATCAGAGCGAAGATCCTGTCATCCTGTGACCATCAGATTTCAACTGTCAGATGTGTGATAGAGACACCAGATACTCCACCAAAAGTTAGGCAAGAACTCAACGTCAGAATCCACTAGTTGTAGAGGTAGAGACACTTTCTGAGGCTTTGAGAGAAACTGGTAAAGTAGTTGAAAACATGTCAGAAGGTCCTAGACTTTCAAAGGAAGAAAGGGAAGCAAGAGCTGAAAGGAAAATTGATAATATGATAGATATGATGTCATGCTTGCTAGCAAGAATGGATCAACAAGTGACTCAGAATCAACCCCAAAATAAATACAATAATGTTGGAGAAAATAATGGTATCAATGGAAACAATTGCAATGGAGGTTCAGTGCACAATGGAGAGACAGAACTATTGGCCAACATGAGGCCACCTCTAGAGGATCAACCTCTAGACCTCTTTTCCCTACCCACACTCAGAGGGAAGAACCAAAAGCGGAGCTTGGGGAACCTTTTACGAATGATGCAAGACAGGCTTACAAGGAGTATGTCACTTTACCTTATAATCTCAAAGACCAATGGACCTTTGATCAGTACATGAACTAAAGAAATAAAATAAATAGCGGAAGAGCTGAATACTGAGCTCCTTTGGGTCCCAGAACAGATTATCAACAAGCTCTTGGAAAGGTGACCTTGGCCCATTTTGATGGAAGTGATAAGTATATGGCAAGGTTGTGGGTGCAAAAACTTGACAACTACCTTTCTCTTAGACTAATGCCTGAAGAAGATGCCATAAATTTTTCAACTTTGCACTTGGAAGGAGCCGCCCATGAGTGGTGGTATCACGGTTTGGTCACTCTTGGACATAACCTCATTTAGACATACAAAGAGTTCACCAACAAGCTGATCAAGAGGTTTGATACTAAGGATCTTGAAGTGAAGTTTTGTGAGCTTGCACAGTTGAAACAACATGGCTCATTGGATGCATATATTGCATATTTTCAAAGGCTTTCCATGACGGTGCCCAACATCACTAAAAGAAGACTTGTTGTGTTGTTCTTAGAAGGTTTGATGGAACCATTGAAGGGGTGGGTAAAAGTATTTGATACACCAAGTCTCGATGAAGCTATCAAGAAATCTAGAAGCATGGGGTTGGCTACCCCTAGGACAAAATTTTAGTCCAAGCCCTTTCTCATAAGAAGGATAAGAGGCACTCTTCAAATCTGCATAATAATTTTCCTTCTAAGTTGGATGATGAGCTTCATGAGAAGCTTAGAAAAGATGGAAAATGTTACACATGTAGAGAACCATGGACTAAAGGCCATAGATGTTATGGAAGAGATCATTCTAATCACATGGAGGCCTATTCTAATTTTGGATCAGAATCTGATTTCTCATAGTAACTGTCTAATTTTGTGGATAGAAAAGAAGAAAAAGCTCTAGAAAAATCAGATCAAGAGCAAGGAGTTGGGGGCCCCATTGTGCAACTCTCTAGTTTCCAAAAGAATGAATCTTTCAAAGTTCGTGGTGTGATAGGAGGGTATCAAATTGTTGCTTTGATTAACACTGGAGCAACACATAATCTCATTGACAAAGGATTGGTTGCCAAGAGAGAACTCAAAATTGAAGCATTTGAAGGTTTTAAATTCATGGTTGCTAATAGGTTTCATATCTCTTACAATCGAAAGGTTTCTAACATGTCTATGCAATTAGGCAACTATAAATTCAAAGATGGCTTATATGTTGTTGGCATTGGAGATAGGGATGTTGTACTTGGAATCCAATGGTTGCAATCTCTTGGAGAGATCTCTCTAAATCTACAAACAATGGAGTTAAAGATCCAATCAGATGGAAAGAGGGTGGTGCTAAGAGGAATGTCAAATGGAGGCCCACGAATTGTACCTTTCAAAACAATGGAGAGGCTGATTCGTCATGATCAAGTTGAATGGGCAGCGAAATGTATGATTCTACAAGTCGATCCAGTTGAAACAAAGGAGCACTATCCACCTGATATTCAGTCATTGCTCACTAAGAAGAGTAAAGTCTTTGTTGATCTACCTCCCAGGAGACCTCCTGAAAGGGGGACTAAGCATGTCATAGAACTTGAAGAAGGGTCCAAGCTATTTATCACAACCCCATACTAGTATCTGAAGAAGCAAAAATATGAGATTGAAAAGAACATTAGAGAACTCTTCGAGATGGGTTTCATTCACCCAAGTAAGAGTCCTTTTGCTTCATTAGTTGTACTTGTGAAGAAAAAAGATGGCACCCTTCGCATGTGTGTGGACTACCGTGCGTTGAATCAAAAACAGTCAAGAACCGGTATCCCATTCCTAGATTAGATGAGCTCATTGATGAGCTACATGGAGCCAAGTTATTTTCGAAGATTGATCTAAGATCAAGTTACTATTATATTCGCATGATGGGATCAAATGTTGAGAAGATGACATTTTGATGCCATTATGGTCATTTTGAGTTCTTAGTCATGCCCTTTGGGTTGACTAATGCTCTTGCTAATTTCCAATCTTGTATGAACTGGATCTTTCAAAAGCAAATGAGGAAGTTTGTATTGATTTTCTTTGATGATATTCTCATCTTCAACAAGACTTGGGAAGACCATCTTAAGCACTTGGAAGAAGTGCTTAGCATCCTTGAATTAGAAAGTTTGTTTGCCAAAGATTCCAAATCTGAATTTGGAATGACGAAGCTGCTCTACCTTGGTCACATAATCAGCGTTGAAGGAGTGAAAGTTGATCCATAAAATATCAAGGCAATCTTGGATTGGCCACCTCAAGAGAACTTGACGCAATTGAAGGGGTTCTTGGGTATTTATGGCTTCTACTAGAGATTTGTAAAAGGCTACTCTCAGTTGGATGCTCCTCTTACTGGTCTCACCAAAAAGGGCACAAGGTGTTTTTGATAAATTCAAGAAGATTATGAGTTTGTGTCCAGTTTTGGCTATACTTGATTTTACCAAGCCCTTTGAGCTGCAATGTGATGCATCAAGAGAAGGAGTTGGTGTTGTTTTGATCCAAGAAAAACACCCTATTGTGTTTGAGAGTAGAAAACTAAGAGGTGTTGAGAGGACTTACACCATCTATGACAAGGAAATGATTGCAATCATGCATGCATTGGCCAAGTTTAGACAATACTTGGTGGGAAGCAAATTTGTTGTCAAAACTGATTGCAATAGTCTCAAGCACTTCATGTGCCAAAAGGATTTGAATGAAAGGCAAAAAAAAAGGGTGAGTAAGCTTCAAGTTTACGATTTTGACATTGAGTATGTCAAGGGAAAAAACAACATAGTGGTGGATGCTCTATTAAGAAGGCCTTGTTTCAGCTCATTATGTGAGCTTACTGCTAATTGGAAGGAGTTGTTGCTTGTTGATTATGCCAAAAATCTGTTTGCAACCAGCATCATTGAAGGTACTTTTCATGATGAAAGGTACAAAGTGGTTGATGGTTTGATACACTACAAAGGGAGAATCTTCTTGGTACCTAAATCCAAGGTCAAAAAGAAGATTTTGTAAATATTTCATGACATTCCAGTTGTTGGTCATCAAGCTTATTTCAAGACATATAAGCAGACACGTGAAATATTTTCATGGAAAGGGTTGAAGGATGACATCTTGAGCTACATTAAGGAGTGTCACACTTGCCAGATGAACAAGAATGAGCATAATTTTCCATCTAGTTTGTTGCATCCTCTACGTGTTCCCAACTAAAAATGGGAAAGTATATCAATGAACTTCATCACGGGGTTGCCAAAAGCTCAAGGCAAAGACTATATTTATGTTGTGGTTGATAGATTAACTAAATTTTCTCATTTATTTTCTGTTACTAGTTCATTTTAAGCAGCTCGATTTGCATATTTAATCTTTCATAAGGTTTAGATTGCATGGGTTGCCAAAAAAAATTGTGACTGATAGGCACAACAAGTTCCTAAGCACTTTTTGGCAAGAGGTTTTTAGATTGAGTGGTATAGTGCTCAATCCAACCACTAGTTATCACCCACAAACTAATGGGAAAATAGAGTTCGTGAACAAGTGGTTGGAGGGCTATCTCAAAAACTATGTTTCAGAGCAGCATAAAGCTTGGGTGAGATGTCTTCATTTAGGGGAGTATTGCTACAATTCATCCTTCTACATGTTTATCAGAATGTCTCCATTCATGGCTCTTTACGAATACGAGGCCCCTAGCTTTTCTGATTTGATGTTTGGTGATAGCAAAGCCCATCAGGTGAGGGATATGTTGCAGCAGAGCCAAGATCTTTTGAAGTCCTTGAAGAACAATCTCCATATTGCACAGAAGCAACAAAAGATGTGCACTGACCAGTGACGTGTTTAGTACACATTTGAGGTTGGTGACATGGTCTACCTTAGACTCTAGCCTTACAGACACTCTACTCTCAAGAAGAGTGGTGTAGAGAAACTCAAGCCACGTTTCTATGGGTCATTCAGAGTCATCATGAGAGTTGGCCTAGTGGCTTATGAGTTGGAGCTACTAGCGAGTAGCAAAGTTCACAATGTCTTCTACGTGTCTCACCTCAAGAAGGCGCTTGGACATAGTATTGTTGCTTCTTCAGATTTGCCTCCATTGGATGAGGAGGGGCAGTTGGTTCTAGTTCCTGAGGAGATCATCAATTCTAGAGAACACTCTTTGAGGAGAAGGACAATGAAAGAGTATTTGGTGAAGTGGAAGAATATGCCTATTGAGGATGCTACTTGGGAGAATGAGGAGATTTTGTAGCATCCAGACTTGCGATTGCTTGAGGGAAAGCATACTTTTGGAGGGTGGAATGTAATGTCATACTTTTGGAGGGTGGAATGTAATGTCCCCTTCTCGGTAGTGATCAGTGCAGTTGGCCGTTAGCCTATTTTGAAAACCCGTAGGTTAGTCGGGAGCAGTAATTAGGGTTTTATATTTTTGTAGGAGGATATTTTGGTAGTTTTGGAGGCTTGCATGTTGGAGTTCTGCAGTTTGGATTTTGAAATCCTTTTGGGTTTTTAGAGAGCTTCACAGTGGTGTGACATGCAACTGAAACATAGGACTTTTCCAGACTTAATATTTTTAGTAAGTTGCGACGTCTGCCCAAAATGTGGTTAAAATGCATTTTGACACACTTACGATTTTTAGTAGTATGCTATTTTTAGTAAGTACTATTTTTAGTAGGGTTTCAGCAGGCCGATTTAGAGGCTATTTCAGGCAGGTCGGTTTGAGCAATTGGTCATCCCGCACTCTTGGAGCTATTTTTGGCAGGTCTAAGCTTGAGATGGGCACTTCTTTTGATGACATAAAATATTTTAATAAAGTGAAATTTTGTTAAGGCTTGGTGGACGCCTTATGGAGAAATAAGTCATTTTTATAAAGCATCTCACTTTATTATTTTGGACACCACATTATGTTTATTTGTATTTTTTATAAAGTGAAATGGCTTCATGAAATGGACGACATGGAAAAGGTTGAAATGAAATGCAATTTGCATAATATTGAAAAGTGAATTTGAATTGAGTTAGGCATCCATCTTGGAGGGAGTTGAATTTGAATTTGGATATAAAAGGTTATAAATATGAGTGTTGGGCTTCTTTCTTACCATCCATGAAGAAATTATAACAAAGTGTTGTTGAAATGGTGACTCTCTAGCTTCGAGGAATGCATACCTCCTAACAATCTTGGTTTCTTGCTTGAAAGATAGCAACTAGCTAAGAGAAAAGGCTATTATTTACACTAAAGAAAAGATGGAGCTTATTGTAATGAAGGTGTTTGAAGTTTTTTGAAGTTTCTTGGTGTTTTTGTCAGTTTGCAGGTTGTTGGTTATTGTAGAGCTGAAAGAGATTTTCAATCATAAGTACTAGTGTGATTTTTGTTTGCTTCTAAGCAGACTCTCAATCTCTTCATTGGCCCTAGGTGTCCCATTTTGCAAAGTTTGAGAATTTTTAATGAAGTTTTTGAATTTATCTTGAAGGTCAACCCTCCTGGGAGGTCATACCATGCTTGTGTGATAATTGGGATTCGAGTATAATTTAATATAAAGTGTTAGTTGGTCTTTCAGTGTTGGGAATTGGGTGCCATATTACTTAGTGTCATTTGCAATTTATTTCAGGTCTTTTGGATGAGTTTTGGAGGAGTTATGAGTATTTAGGCATGGTTTTCTTTACTGGTTTAAGTTTAGTGCTTGTTGGTTTTGCATATCAAATTGTTAGAAGTTTGATTTTTGGGTTTGATTTTCATATTTGGGAGTCTTATGAAGTTGGAGAAACATATAACATTATTTGCAGTAACTTGGATAGTTATAACACTTGGCTTATTGAAAATTTTATTTCATATTGTAACGTTGAATCAGTAGTACTGATCAACTCCTTTACATTTTTGCAAATTACTATTGTATTCCCACTATTATTGGAAGAAGGAAAGCCTCACTGCCTTATTTACTTTCTTGCATAAGCATTTTCATTCCCACTGTTTGGTGGAAGAGATAGACCTCACCATCTTTACTTTTAGTACTTGCATTCCTCATCTTGTTGATTGATTGAGCTGTCAAACTACTCCCGCTAAATAAGTGGTTGAGTTGCAAAGCATTGTAATTTCAAGCTTTATAGTTATCTGTTGACGATCCTCAATGCCATATGCTCACACCTCACTTGTCATTGGGATCTTAGTGTACATTCTTGGTATATGGTTACTTTCATCATCTAGTTTTGGTTTTGCTAACCTATTATGGTTGTCGATGGGTTTCATATCTCTTGTTGGATCTTGGATCTAATACCCAATTACGAAAATAGAACTTGGCTCTGGTTGCTCACAATGTGGTTAAAAGAAAGAATGGATCCAAGATTTTTATTCAAGGTCCTAGAATTTGAATAAGTCTAGGACCTTCAATGGTATCAAAGCCAATATCCTACCATGTTGTGACCATTAGAATTCATTTGTCAAATGTGGGATAGAGACACCAGATACTACACTAGAATTCAGGCAAGAACTCAGCATCAGAATCCACCAGTTCCAAAGGCAGAGACACTTTCTAAGCCTTTGAGAGTAACTAGTAAAGCAGTTGAAAACATGTTAGAAGGTCCTAGACTTCCAATGGAAGAAAGGGAAGCAAGACCAGAAAGGAAATTTGATAATATGATAGATATGATACCACACTTGCTAGCAAGAATAGATCAGCAAGTGACTCGAAATCAACACAATACTGTTGGAGAAAATAGTGGTATTAATGGCAACAGAGGTTTGGTGCACAATGGGAGAGACAAAACTATTGGCCAACATGAGGCCACCTCTAGAGGATCAATCTATAAAACTCTTTTCCCAACCTTCACTCAGAGAGAAGAACCACAAGCGAAGCTCGAGGAACCTTTTGTGGATAATGCAAGACAAGCTCACATGGAGTATGTCACTTTACCTCCTAATCTGAGAGACCAATGGACCTTTGATCAATACATGAACCAAAGAAACCAAAGAAATGGCAGGAGAGTTGAATACCGAGCTCCTTTGGGTACCAAAACACATTATCAATAGGCTCTTGGAAGGGTGACCTTGGCCCATTTTGATGGAAGTGATAAGTGTACAACAAGGTCTTGGGTTCAAAAGATTGATAACTACCTTTCTCTTACACTGATGTCTGAAGAAGATGCCATAAAGTTTGCAAATTTGCACTTGGAAGGAGCCACCCATGAGTGGTGGTATCAGGGTTTGGTCACTCTTGGACACAACCTCATTCAGACATATGAAGAGTTCACCAACAAGTTGATCGAGAGGTTTGATACTAAGGATCCTAAAGTGAAGTTTCGTGAGCTTGCACAACTGAAACAACATGGTTCATTAGATGCATATATTGCATATTTTCAAAGGCTTTTTGTGATGGTGCCCAACATCATTGAAAGAAGACTTTTTGTGTTATTCTTAGAAGGTTTGATGAAGCCATTGAAGGGGTGGGTAAAATAATTTGATCCACCAAGTCTCGATGAAGCTATCAAGAAAGCTAGAAGCATGGAGTTGGCTGCCCCTAGGCCAAAATTTCAATCCAAGCCCTTTTCTCATAAGAAGGATAAGAAGCATCTTCAAATCTGCATAAGAAGTTTCCTTCTAATTTGGATGATGAGCTTTGTGAGAAGCTTAGAAAAGATGGAAAATGTTACTCATGTAGAGACCATGGACTAAAGACCATAGATGCTACGAAATAGGTCATTCTAATCACATGGAGTCCCATTCTAATTTTGGATTAGAATCTGATTTCTCAAAGCAGCTGTTTGATTTTGTGGACAACGAAGAAGAAAATGCTTTGACAGAGTCCGATCAAGAGTAAGGAGTTAGGGGCCCCATTGCCCAACTCTCTAGTTTCCAAAAGCACAAATCTATCAAGGTTCGTGGTGTGATTGGAGGGCATAAATTTTTTGCTTTGATTGACACTGGATCAAAACATAATTTCATTGACAAAGGAGTGGTTGCCAAGAGAGGACTCAAAGCTAAAGAGTTTGAAGGTTTTAAAGACATGGTTGCTGATGGGTTTCACATCTCTTGCAATCGAAAGGTTTCTAACATGTTTATACAATTGGGCAACTATGAAGTCAAAGATGACTTATATGTTGTTAGCATTGGAGATAGGGATGTGGTACTTGGAATCCAATGGCTGCAATCTCTTGGAGAGATCTCTCCAAATCTGCAAACAATGGAGTTAAAGTTCTAATCAGATGGAAAGAGGGTGGTGCTAAGAAGAATGTCAAATGGTGGCCCAAAAATTGTATCTTTCAAAAGAATGGATAGGATGATTCATCATGATCAAGTTGAGTGGGCAGCAAAATGTATGATTCTACTAGCTAATCCAGTTGAAACATGGGAGCACTATCCGCCTAAGATTCAGTCATTGCTCACTAAGAAGAGTAAGGTATTTGTTGATCTACCTCCTGGGAGACCTGCTGAAAGGGGGACTAAGCATGTCATAGAACTTGAAGAAGGGGCCAAGCCAGTTATCACAACCCCATACCGGTATCCTAAGAAGCAAAAAGATGAGATTGAAAAGAACCTTAGAGAACTCTTGGAGATGGATTTCATTCACCCAAGTAAGATTCATTTTGCTTCATTAGTTGTGCTTGTGAAAAAAAGATGACAGTGCCATTTGCATGTGTGTGGACTATTATGTGTTGAATCAAAAAACAATCAGGAACCAATATCCAATTCCTAGAATAGATGAGCTCATTGATGAGCTACATGGAGCCAAGTTCTTTTTGAAGATTGATCTAAGATCGAGTTACTATCAGATTCACATGAGGGGATAGATGTTGAGAAGATGACATTTTGATGCCATTATCATCATTTTGAGTTCTTAGTCATGCCCTTTGGGTTGACTAATGCTCCTACTACTTTCCTGTCTTGTATGAACTAGATCTTTTAGAAGCAGTTGAGGAAGTTTGTATTAATTTTCTTTGATGATATTCTCATCTTTAGCAAGTCTTGGGAAGAACATCTTAAGCACTTGGAGGAAGTACTTAGCATCCTTGAATCATAAAGTTTATTTTCCAAAGATTCCAAATGTGAATTTGGAATGACGGAGCTGCTCTACCTTGGTCACATAGTCAGCGTCAAAGGAGTGAAAGTTGATCCAAAAATGATCAAGGCAATCTTGGATTGGCCACCTCTAGAGAACTTGATGCAGTTGAAGGTGTTTTTGGGTCTTTGTGGCTTCTAACAAAGATTTGTAAAAGGCTACTCTCAACTGGTTGCTCCTCCTGCTGATCTCACCAAAAAGAGATCTTTTGTATCGTCAAAAAGGGCATAAGGTGCTTTTTATAAATTCAAGAAGATTATAAGTTTGTGCCTAGTTTTGGATATACTTGATTTTACTAAGCCCTTTGAGCTGCAATGTGAGGCACCAAGAGAAGGAGTTGGTGATGCTTTGATGCAAGAAAAACACCCTATTGTGTTTGAGAGCATAAAAAATAGAAGGTGTTCAGAGGACTTACTCCATCTATGACAAGGAAATGCTTGCAATCATGCATGCATTGGCCAAGTTTAGACAATACTTGGTGGGAAGCAAATTTGTTGTCAAAACTGATCACAATAGTCTTAAGCACTTCATGCACCAAAAGTATTTGAATGAAAGGCAACAAAAATGGGCGAGTAAGCTTCAAGCTTACGATTTTGAAATTGAGTATGTCAATGGAAAAAATAACATAGTGGCAAATGCTCTATCTTGAAGGCCTCATTTCAGCTCATTATGTGAGCTTATTGCTAATTGGAAGGAGTTGTTGCTTGTTGGTTATGCCAAAAATTAGTTTTCAACCAACATCATTGAAGGTACTTTTCATGATGAAAGGTACAAAGTGGTTGATGGTTTGATACACTACAAAGGGAGAATCTTCATGGTACCTAAATCCAAGACCAAAATGAAGATTTTGCAAACATTTCATGACATTCCACTTGCTGGTCATCAAGGTTATTTCAAGACATATAAGCAGACCCTTAAAATATTTTCATGGAAAAGGCTGAAGGATGATGTCTTGAGATACATTAAGGAGTGTCACACTTGCCAAATGAACAAGAATGAGCATACTTTTCCAGCTGGTTTGTTGTAGCCTCTACCTATTTCCAACCAAAATTAGGAAAGTATATCAATGGACTTCATCATGGGGTTGCCAAAAGCTCAAGGCAAAGACTGTATTTATGTTGTGGTTGACAAATTAACTAAGTTTGCTCATTTCTTTGCTATTACTAGTTCATTTTCAGTAGCTCAAGTTGCATATTTATTCTTTCATTAGGTGTTTAGATTGCATGGGTTGCCGAAAAACATTGTGAGTGATAGCCACAAGAAGTTCCTATGCACTTTTTGGCAAGAGATTTTCAGATTGAGTGGTACAATGCTCACTCCAAGCAATAGTTATCACCCACAAACTGATGGGCAAACAAAGATTGTAAACAAGTGGTTGGAGGGCTATCTCATAAACTATGTTTCAGAGCAGCAGAAAGCCTGGGTGAGATGGATTCATTCAGGGGAGTATTGCTACAATTCATCCTTCCACATGTCTATCAGAATGTCTCCATTCATGGCTCTTTACGGATATGAGGCCCCTAACTTTGTTGATTTGATGTTTGGTGATAGCAAATCCTGTCAAGCAAGGGATATGTTGCAACAATGCCAAGATATTTTGAAGTCCTTAAAGAATAATCTCCATATTGCACAAAATCAACAAAAGATGTACGCTGACCAGTGACGTGTTGAGCCCACATTTGAGGTTGGTGACATGGTCTACCTTAGACTCCAGCCTTACAGACAATCTACTCTCAAGAAGGGTGGTGCAAAGAAACTCAAGCCACATTTCTATGGATCATTCAGAGTCATCAAGAGAGTTAGGGTAATGGTTTATGAGTTGGAGCTACTAGTGAGTAGCAAAGTTCACAATGTCTTCCACGTGCCTCACCTCAAGAAAGCACTTGGGCACAATGTTGTTGCTTCTTCAAATGTGCCTCCATTGGATGAGGCGGGATAGTTGGTTATGATTCCTGAGGAGATCACCAATTCTAGAGAACACTCTTTGAGGAGAAGGACAATGAAAGAGTATTTGGTGAAGTGGAAGAATTAGCCTATTGAGGATGCTACTTGGTAGAATGAGGAGATTTTATAGCATTCAGACTTGCAATTGCTTGAGGGCAAGCAATCTCTGGGAGGGCGGACTGTAAAGTCCCCTTCTCGGTAGTGATCAGTGTAGTTGTCTGTTAGCCTATTCTGGAGACCCATATGCTAGTTGAGAGCAGTAATTAGGGTTTCCTATTTTGTAGGAGGATGTTTTGGTAGTTTTGGAGGCTTGCATGTTGGATTTTTGTAGTTTGGATTCTAGATTCCTTCTAGGTTTTTAGAGAGCTTCGCAGTGGTTGGACATGCAATTGAAATAGAGAAATTTTTTGGACTTACTATTTTTAGTAAGTTGCGATGACTGCTCAAAATGTGGTTAAAATTCATTTGGAAACACTTACTATTTTTAGCAGTATGCTATTTTTAGTAAGTGTTATTTTCCTGCTTTACATTTATTTTTCTAACGATCCCTAACAATTTTTTTCAAATTTTCACATAAACTTCACCTGTCAACATTAGCAAAATGAAAACTAGCTGATGAAAGTAACCCTACACCAAGAATGTATACCAAGATCCCAATGACGGGTGGGGTGTGAGCATATGGCATTAGGGATCATTAGAAAATAACTGTAAAGCTAGAAATTACAATGCTTTGCAACTCAACCACTTATTCAGTGGGAGTAGTTTGATGGCTTAGCTAATCAACAAGATGAGAAAGGCAAGTACTGAAAGTATAGATGATGAGGCCTATCTCTTCCAACAAATAGTGGGAATGAAAATGCTTATGCAAGAAAGTAAATAAGGTAGTGAGGCTTTCCCTCTTCCAATAATAGTGGGAATACAATAGTAATTTGCAGAAATGTAAAGGAGTTGATAAGTACTATTGATTCAACATTACAATATGAAATAAAATTTACAAGAAGCCAAGTGTTATAGTTGTCCAAGTTGTTGAAAATGATATTATATGTTTCTCCAACTTCATAAGATTCCCAAATATGAAAATCAAACCCAAAACTCAAACTTTTGACAATTTGATATGCAAAACCAGCAAGCACTAAACTCATACCAACAAACAAGAAACTCATACTAGCAACAAAACCATGCCTAATTGCTCAAACTCCTCGAAAACTCATCCAAAAGACCTGAAATAAATTACAAATGACACTAAGGAAGATGGCACCCAATTCCCAACACTGAAACATCAACAAACACTTGATATTAAATTATGCACGAATCTCAATGCTCACACAAGCATGGTACGACCTCTCAGGAGGGTCAACCTTCAAGATAAATTTAGAAACTTCATTAAAAATTCTCAAACTTTGCAAAATGGGATTCCTAGGGCCTAGAAAGAGATAGAGAGACTTCCTAGAAGCAAACAAAAATCACACTGATACTTATGATTGAAAATCTCTTTCAACTCTACAATAACCAACAACCTGCAAACTGACAAAAACACCAAGAAACTTCAGAAACTTTAAACACCTTCATTACAATAAGCTCCATTTGTTCTTCAGTGTAACAAACAACCTTTTCTCTTAGCTAGTTGCTATCTTTCAAGTAAGAAACCAAGATTGCTAGGAGGTATGAATTCCTCGAAGCTAGAGAGTCACCTTTTCTCTTAGCTAGTTGCTATCTTTCAAGTAAGAAACCAAGATTGCTAGGAGATACTTTATAAAAATGACTTATTTCTCCATAAGGCATCCACCAAGCCTTAACAAAATTTCACTTTATTAAAATATTTTACCTCAACAAAAGAAGCACCCATCTCAAGCTCAAACTTGCCAAAAATAGCTCCAAGAGTGTGGGATGACCAATTGCTCAAACTGACTTGCTTGAAATAGCCTCTAAACCGACCTACTGAAACCCTGCTAAAAATAGCACTTACTAAAATAGCATAATTCTAAAAATAGTGTGTCCAAATGCATTTTAACCACATTTTGAGTAGTTGTCACAACTTATTGAAAATAGTAAGTTCGAAAAGGTCGTCTATTTCAGTTGCATGTCACACCATTGTGAAGCTCTCTAAAAACCTAGAAGGAATCCAAAATCCAAACTGTAAAACTCTAACATGCAAGCCTCCAAAACTACCAAAACATCCTCCTAAAAAATAGGAAACCCTAATTACTGCTCCTGACTAGTCTACGGGTCTCTAGAATATGCTAACGACCAACTACACTTAATGGTGGAAGAGTTGAAATCAATAACAATTTTGAAAGTTCCTGACCTAGAGGGGCAATTTGTAGTCATCACCAATGCCCCATGAGAGGGAGTATGTGGTGTACTTATATTAGATGGAAGGGTTATTTCTTATGAGTCCAAGAAGTTGAAAACCTATGAACGAAACTATGCACCCTATGATCTTGAGCTTGCAACCATTGTGCATGCATTGCAGATGTGGTGATATTATCTATTGGGGAAACCTTTTGAGTTGAGGTCCAACCACCAAGTTATTAAGTACTTGTTTACTCATCCTCACCTAAATGCTCAGTAGAGGAGATGGCTTGAGTTAATATCAGATTATGATTTTGATATTACTTACATCAAGGGAAAGGAAAAATGAGTTGAAAATGCCCTAAGTAGAAGGAGGCATATCTCCTTGATGATCTCAATGCAAACATATTTCAAGAGCCAAGTATTACAAAAGTCTAGAGGTGATGAATATTATGAGTAGGTAAGGCAAGCCCTAATGGACCCCCTAATAGCCGAGGTACAATGGGTTTCATTTTGATTTAGATGGACTATTGAGGTTCAAGGGAAAAAATGTACGTTTCAAACTCAAGAGAGTTAAGGAAAATGGTATGGAAAGAGGTTCATTCTGCACCCCACTTAGGACATCAAGGAGTGACAAAGCTTTTGACTGATATTAAGCCACTATATTTGTGGAAGGGAATGAAAAGGGATGTTGCAAGGTATGTAGTAGAGTGTCTTGAATGCCAGAGGGTGAAAGTAGAGCATCATCACCCAATAGTACTTTTATACCCCCATGAGATCCCAGAGTGGAAATTGCAAATCATCAGCATGGATTTTGTACAAGATCTTCCTATGTCTAGAAATAGGAATAATGCAATTTTGGTAGTGGTGGATAGACTCACTGAGCCAGCCCATTTTATACCTAGAAGTATGACAGATGGAGCACTAGTCATAGATCGTAAGTTTGTGCAAGAAGTGTTTAGATTGAATGGTGTTCTTGAGAAGATCATCTTAGATAGGAACGCTAGGATGACTTCGATGTTTTGGAAAACCTTATTCACCTCACTTGGAACTCACTTGAACATAAGTTCAATGTATCATCCAAAGACATATGGTCAAACAAAGAGAATTAACCAAGTATTAGAGGACCTACTAAGGGTATATTGCATGGATCAACAATACAAGTGGGAGGATTACCTTATGCTTGTAGAGTTTGCATACAATTAAAATGGATCCATTTGAAGAATTATATGGAAGAAAGTGTCAAACTCTTATAAGCTGGGATAAGCTACAAGATAGGATTAGCCTTGGTCCATAAATGCTATAAAAAATGGAAGAAGAGATCAGGTTGATCAAGAAAAGACTAGCAAAAGCCAATGCTAGATAAAAAAGTTATGTTGATTCCAAGCATGTACCTAGACATTTCTCAATGTGAGATTTTTTTTTGTTGAGAGTCGAGCCTCAAAAGAATGTCATCAAGTTTTGAAAGACTTCCAAGTTAGCTCCTTGTTATGTAGGTCCCTTCGAGGTTCTAGAGGAAATTAATACAGTTGCCTTCAGGATTTCTCTACCACTAGCTCTTGCTAGAATACATGATGTATTTCATGTTTCATATCTTAAAAATTATGTACCAAGCAATAATAATATAATTTATTGGAATGTACTTCAGTTTTTGGATCCAGGGGTGGTCATGATCAAGCCTCTCAAAGTGCTTGAAATGCATAGGCTCCAATTGTGCAATAAAGAGGTGATACAGTGCAAGGTCTAGTGGGACAAATATGCCAAGGATGGTGCCACATGGGAGAATTACCATGAAATCAAATGAATATTTCCCCATCTCCTGCATGAGTTTGAAAACATAAATTAAGACTTTTACATTTTTTTGTTATATGTTATGATACTTTACATCATCAGGAATGATGATTCTTAAGGGGGGAGATATGTTACACCCCACTCTTGATTTCCAAAATTACTTTTTACTTAAAGGTAAATACAATGATAAAATACGAGACTATGAAATCTGGAAAGATATATGCTTTAAATGAATTTATGCAATAAGATGTTTCCACATTTAAACAAATTACTAATAAATATGTAACAATATGATTATGATGCAATGTGATGCGATATTTTTGCATTTGAATGAGATACTGATGAAAATGCAAAGATATGATTATGATGCAATTGTTTATGGTTAACTACTTGGTTGTTTCTTGAGTGAATTTGTAGGAATGTTTTTGCACGCCCTCCAAAGGGAGAGGGAGAGTATCATCTAGGAGAAGGGTAAAGTTAAGAGTTCTCTAGAAATTCCATCTGATCTTAGTGTTGATCAAGTGTTTGACTTCGTTTAACCTATGCATGTTTAGGGTTGTTAGTAGCATCTCGAAGGTAAGTAAAACCTCGAGGTCGTTTAGTCATGTTCTTCTCGTTTTTCTTGGGTTGCAAGTAAATTGGGGTATTTAAAAACCTTTTCTTGCTTAATATATAAAGATATATGTGAATATATGTATATATATGTGTTATAAAAGGAACACATATGTATATATATGTGCTCATATGGAGATATGTCTACATACATATGCGATAATTACACATCGATGTATATATATATACATTCGCATGTGTATATATATACATTTGTATTAAAAGGAAGAAAATAACACATATATACATATATAAATGTGTTATATTCTATACATTGATATTTAATGTTATTGATATTAATATACATGCTAAGAAAAGCATGGAAGATGTTGATCACATTTGGTATTTAAGAATTCATCATAATATGGCGATTACACCAATATAAAGACGTGATATGAGCATCAAACATTGACCTTTCCTTTGATCACCGCTTGGTGACATTAATAATGTGTAAAATTGAATGTACTAAAATTATATTCTTTAATGATTCATTAAGTTGGTTGTTCAAGTTGTGATGCATGCAAAGGCTTGACTCTAAGATAAGAGGAGCACATTTATTTTTGAAAGTTGAGTTTGTCATTGCTTAGCGCCAGTCATGAGCTATGTGTGGCTGCACCATATATTCCATGAAGGTGGTAGATATTTATTAATTGCAATTTAAGATTCTTTAAAAATATTTAGCCATGGCATTCACCACGTGAGTTTAGTGTAGGCAACCAACTTTTGCAACTGTTTCTTGCTTTGTATGGTAGCAGGTTTTCGAGAATCAGGTAAAAGCATATTAGTAAGATATTGATGCAATAACTGAAATCTTGTTTAGTTACAAAGGGATCTGAAATACTCCAGTTTGGGGTGTTATTTCAATAGTGTGAATAAATAGTGTTTGGGGGTAGTTGATATAAGAATTTTTTCACTTCAATGAAAGGAGATTATCATTAGTTTTAGTTTCATTTTCTGAGGAAGAAATAAGATAGAGGTAGTCGTGGTTTATTCACATGATAGCTAAGTGATAATATTTTTTTGTTAATTTGAATACTGTTGGGACGTTGCAAGTTGGAACAACAAACTATAGCAAAGTGTTTCATACATTCTTGTTTTTCTTGGTCAGTAGTTTTGAGTTCCACAATAAGTTTGAGCCCAAAGGTTGAGTAATTATTCTTGAGCTATGAACTTGGGCTAAGTAGAAGAGTGACCAGACCATCACATTCTTTGAGTAGGCAAGCCTTGTTTTTATATTCTTATTATCTTTTTGCAGAAATAGTACTTTAAGGGTTTATTGGAATGGTTAAACATCTTTAAATAGTAAGATGAACTTTGTTATTGCACTCTTTCTCATGCAAGAGGTGGTTGTGTTAAAAGTTGAAATTTTCCTTTGAGACCACGAGAGTCTTTTATTTTGAATAAAAGTTGTTTCACTTATTCTATTGATATGATTTTGGGTGATATGCTAATAATTGGTTAAATAAGTCATTTTAAGGGGACTTTGTTGAGCAAAATTTGAACCCCAATTTTTGGTGGTTATTGAACCTAAGCTTATAAGGCTGAGAACCCAAGAATTAATAGAAAATTTGATCTGATGTGGAAGGGATCTATGACAAACATTGCTAAAGTGAATGTGCATAAAGGTGAACAAATCCTTAATGCCTTATGCTTAACTAAAAAGACATTAAATAATGGAGCAATAGGAATAATAAAGAGAGAGAATTATAACACAAAACAAAGAGAGAGAAGAGGACACAAGATTGATTATGGAGTTTGTCCGAGTGGACTACGTCTTCGGTTCTATCTCAATTGAGTGATCAATCTATTAACAATGCCCTGAATGCTTCAATACAAATTCTGAGAAGAAGAACTTTCAACCTGCAACAAAAAGTTGTAAATTTTTTTTGAATTTTATTGCCTCCCAAAAGAATCACAAAGGCCTACAAAGGCTTATAGATAGAGCATAATTACAACATAAAAATCTGCAATAGAAAGTCTACACAACTCTCTCATAATCTTCTTAGAATAACTCTGCATCGTATGGCTTACTCCTCTTCGAGAAAATCCTCCTCATCGTCTCCAATTCCTCTCTCTCCCCACTTGGATTCTTGAGAATTCACACCAAAAATGGGATGATGGAAGCTCTCTT
>VDFB02283306.1:0-16497 GCA_007258455.2 Sequoia sempervirens
CGAGGATTTAAAAGACCTCCTACACTTTGGGCTCTACAAGACTCGGGAGGGTGATCCCTTAATACGTTTACAACCTCTGCACCATCATCATAAACAACATTAACAACAATAGATAATCTCATTTAATAGCTCAACATAATAGGATAATACCGAATAGAATTGGTTGTTTATCAATAATATCAACTATTTGAAGCATGAGATAACTACAACAACATTTCACAGTATAAGATAGTCATTGATTTGCAATTTCTAGCTGGAAGCGTAAGAATGAGATAAACAAATTAACAATGCTTCTACACTTCTAAATAAGACATAATAGCAAAGATTCAAGAGAATTTAAATCAATTTAAATGCAGGAACCTCTAAAGCTGTCCTATTGCTCTCTAACTCCAAAGATCTCTCTAATCTACTTTGCTCTCATATTTTAGAAGCTAATTAGATTATTGAAATGACACTTAGAGAATGAGAATTCAAACTATTTCTATTCCTATATGATTAAATAATAAAACTACTGTAATGGTAGCCATGACTGTAAATGTTGAATGCTTGATGAATGTTGGATGAATGGTTCTATTTGCCTGATTGCTTGAATGCTTGAATGCTTGGAAAACCTGCAGAGTAAGATTGCACAAGTTAGAATCCTTTTCCTGTAGCCAAAGACCTGTATTTATAGCTTTCACGGCACTCATTTGTGAAGGGAAAACACAGCAAAGGTTGAGATTCAATCTGGAGAATTGAAGGGTATGAGATGAGAAGGTGGAGCTGATCATGAAGGATTGTTCCTCCCCATGAAAACACCAGGCAAGATGAGAGGAAAGAAGATTGAGAGGATTTCCTGTAAGTTTGTCCCCGAAGCTCTTCCCGTGAATGATAGTTGAATTAATTAGATTTAAAAATCTAATTTCTTGGTGATGAATAGAGGCAAATGATTTTTTGCATTTATTTAAATATTTTTTGGGTTTATTTAAATTTAGCAAAGAATAAATAATTTAATAAATCAAACTATAGAAGTTGTTTATTAAATTAAAAATAAAAAGAAAGTAATTAAATTAAAGATTAGAATATAACTTTTATTTAATTAGAAGAAAGCGTGATAAAGGTAATTAAACCTTACATTGAAGGCATGTATTGAATTTAAGACGAATTAATGGATAAAATTATAGAAGAATATATAATGTAATTAAATAAGTATTTAATTTTGTTTATTTAATTAAGAGAAAATATTATAATAAAATGATAATAATTAAATAAAACAAAGTTTTAATTTTTTGTTTATTTAATTAGAGAAAATAATATATGATAAATAGAAGAATTAATGTGAACTTAATATAAATAAATATTTCTATTTATTACTAAGTAGATAATTTAAGATTAATTAATCAAATCATATTTAATTGAATTTAGATTCTCGAGACCATTTTAGGTGTCTACATTTTCCTCTTTGAGTGATGTATTTTGCATTGCTTCAAAGAATGATTACCTAACCCCATTTACTTGATGTGTGAAAAGTTTGAAATATATAAGTTTTGAGATGAATTTCAGAATAAATGGCGATATATGCGGAATGCAATTAGTGAATTTTGAATTTTTTTTTTTAAAAAATTTAAATTTTTATGATGATTTGATGATTTGATGATGATTTGATGAACAAGCAATGATGAAACAATTTATATCCCGACAAAATTGTCCAAAATTGCCCCTACGATAGATAAGAATTAATTCCCCAGAAAGAAAAATAAATAAATCTCATGAAAATCCCACAAAAACAATCTATAAAAGCTCAAAAGGTCATTTTCAAAAGTCATTTGTGTATTTGATTTTGACAAACTTGTGATAGAGACCCTTAGAGTGCTAGAGCATCAGGATGTCGATCCCTTACCACACCCACCGACTTGAGCGTGTGTGACATCACCAGCGTCCGGCCGACTATGGACCTTCGATACGTACCCCAAATCTTCCTCGTAATTCATGCTTGTACCTTTTAATTTATTGTTTTTCGCGTTTTTAACTGTTTTAGTGCCCGACCGGCGCGGAATAGCGCGTCAGTCATTTGTTTTAGCGCGCCAGCAGAAATCTATAGCGCGTCAGTAGGCTAGGGTAGCACGCAAGAGTTTTAGCGCTCTAGGTAGATTTTGTAGCGCGCCATAGGTCTGTTTTAGCGCCCCACCAAAAATAGCGCCCCCGAGCTCTGTTATAGCGTGCCAACTAGATTTCATAGCGCCCCAGTAGTTTTAGCATGCCATCTACCTATTTTAGCGCTTGGAAGAATAGATTGATGAAAAATTGTGCACTTTGAATTTTTTATTTCGTCGATTTGTTGTTGACTCCATCCATTTTAGTTTGATCTGACCAAATAAATGGTAAACGATCTCATGATGAGTGAGATCCATTGATTGATAATAATTACCCTCATGATAGACGAGGAATAATTAGAATTTTTGAAGGAATGAACCTGATTGATAGATGAGGGTTCATTCTTGATATATTGATCGTTTGATAGGTAAAGCACAATTTTTAGAAATTGATGACCTCATGATATTTGATATTCTGATTGATAACGTATTGATCTATAAAAAAATTTTATGATAACAGGAGCATTTAGATGTTATCCAGGTGCGAGAGCAGTTCCCCTGGCCTTTTGATATGATACGGCTTTCACTAGGTGAGGCAGCATATTCGTTGTGAATTTAGCCTCATTACTGAATATGCCCCATATTAGACTTAATGGGGTCTAACACTGGCCGGTGGTACATAGTGACCCACAACACACCACTTTCATTTACCTCTTGGCCAGGATGGTACGGCGGCCTTGGAGGATGTATCGGCGTATCCTTAGCATTCCTTTTGTTGGGGAGTTATGTAGATTGCAGTTGAGAGTGGGGTGGGATAGAGTCTATTCGGAGAGTTTTTCAGGATCCTCATATTGTGGGAGTTTGGATCCCATGGGTAGAGATGTATAATTCTTATGCTCCACTTCCTTCAATTTTGGCAGGCTTTATTGGTGGATTCCTTTGTCCTGATAAGAGGTCAAAGGGTCTATCTCTTGGATGGGGTCGGGTACTAGAGGGTATGGTGGCACACAGGATGAGATATGCTTGGGGCATGTGTATGCTTGCCCAGTTATATCATGATTTACACTGGATCATGTACCTCAGAGGTAGCAGTTTATCAGCAGGAGCTACACTTCTTCTGAGGCAGGCCTACCCAACATATGATGGGTAAGCTAGATTATTGGAGACGGATTCTTGATGATGTGGAGACAGTGACCTGGCATCCCTATTTAGATTGTGATGACTGGGATGAGGATGATATCGAGTTGGGATATTTGGCTAACTCGATGTATTTGATCGGGAAGAGCTCCAAGGTTTTGGAGCAATTCCTATTTCGTCGCATCTACAGGCAGTATGGGATTGTTCAGTGTATGCCACAGGGAGTAGCGCACTATGGACGACGACGGATAGATGCCAGTGATTGGGGTCCATGCTTTCCTTATGGGGCACTTGTAGAGGGTTATCGTGCTCTTCAACCATCGGCATGGGATATGCGGCGAGACATTGTTGAGGCACTCGTTACTCCTGATTATGGACAGTATTTGGCTCTACACCCTCCTCCTTGTATTACCATTCCAGATGAGCCAGTACTAGCACCAATACCAGTAGCAGCAGCTGTAGGGGGTGGTCACTGTGGTTAGAGATGGAGGAGAGAAGAGGATGTAGATGTTGATGTGGAGGGTAGTGATGAGAGTGACAGTGATGACAGTGATGATGACAGTGATGATAGCAGTGATGATGATGGCGGAGATGAGGGGAGACTGAGAATAGCAGGTACCTCAGAGCCCTCGATGAGTGTGCCTCATAAGAGGCAGGCATTTGCTTCCTCTTCAGCAAAGTGATTAGAGGTTGCGGGTTTGCGTGTGCAGGTTCAGACTTTATAGGGACAGCTAGCACAGGTGCAGGGATTATTAGCACATACGTAGGCTCAGATGCAGGCATAGCTAGCTACTGCACAGACACAGATTACCTCTTTGATTGGTGAGAGAGATGAGGCCAGACAGGCAGCAGCGACAGCACAAGCTCAGCTAGCAGGTGTACGAGCACAGTTGACCACTGCGCAGGCACAGATTACAGCCCTGACTGCAGAGCGACATACTGTCAGATAGGCAGCAGAGACAACACAGGCTACTGCAGAGAGATTGCAGAGAGTGGCGGATGGGACCTCTGTGGCAGATTACATGTGAGAGGCCATGCGGGCAGGTGTAGAGATTGAGTTCTACAGGAGCCGTTATCATGAGCTGTGCCCCCCAGAGCAAAGAGTCAGTTATGCCCAGTCCCGCTCAGAGAGGACTCATTCGAGGACAGTGAGCAGAGGCGTGACACAGCCTCTTTCGAGAGATCCGAGAGATCCAAGAGATCCTGGGACAGCTGGTGGTGGTGGTGATACTGGTGTGAGACCTACTCCTTCTGGTGCGAGTACCACTTGAGATCGTGTACTTTGATATGATGTTATCTTCATCTGTTTCAGACTTCATTGTATACTTGACACTTGATGAGATATATATGTGTAGCGGATTTGATTGATCTATGATGTGTTCTACATGATTTATGTGATGAATGCATTTTAATTTTTATGTTTTATGATGATTTTATTATTCTAGATTGGATAGATGCATTGATGATGATGTGATATGATATTGATGATGTGTGTATTTTCCTAATGAAATGCAATGTATAATATATAAATTGAGATGTAAATGAATGATGTATGGATGAAATGCAATGTATGATATATAAAATGAGATGTAAATGAATGATGTATGGATGAAATGAAATGTATGATATATAAAATGAGATGTAAGTGAATGATAAATGTAATGAATGATGAAACATAACGTGTATATGATATCAAATGTATGATAGATGAAATGAGATGTAAATGAATGATAAATGTAATGAATGATGAAACATAACGTGTATATGATATCACGAAATGAGATGTTTATTGTGAAATTTATGATGAGATGAAGAAATGATTTATATGCATGCCATTATGAAAATTGTATGTGTCAAGTATACTCAATCTTTGATAAGAAAAGATAACATTATGTGCAAATGAATCTTTGTAACTTGTGTAATCAATACTCTGTAGATGTATTATTATGAATGCAATCTATTTTTACCATGCAAACCTAAGTGTCATTTCAACAATCTTTTTTTTATTTTTCTTTGTATCATCACTGAGCTTTTAAAATGTTGAAAGCGAATACAAGCATCAATGATATGAGATAGACCAATGATGACCTGAGTATTTCTATCATGATATTTGATATTGCAAGTAAACACAAGCATCAAGGTATAATTAAACCTAGATGACCTGAGCATTTCTTGCGTAAACAAACAAGAATGAATCATTTTCTTAAGTGAATCGAAATGTCATCCATGATACTTGGTAGAGCACTTCCCGTGACAATTCACAAAATAATAATGACTAACTCACAAACAGCAAACAAATAAAATGAATCATTCTCCTTCCTTGCTTCTCTAGTTTAATACATCATCGAGTAGCTCTAAAGAAATGATAAGCAAATGATAAAATAAAAGGTACAACAATTCAAATTCTACTTAATGTATTTTCAAATCATTATTCAGATTAGATCATCAATGTTGAAATGTGTGTGCTGATGTTTGCATGATATTCTCAGACGTCTGACCAAATGATGTAACCTAAAGACCTATCCTAGGGGTCTCAGGGACTGATCAAAGATTAGTCTTGCCTACGTTATACACGTAGTTCAACTGACACAGACTCTATTTTTGTGTTTTTGCGATTTTATGAATGTTTTCGCATGGATTTTCTGATTTTCTGATTTTCTTTTGATTTTTGATGGATTTTCTGATGTTTTTGGATTTTCAAGTATCGCCACTCGGTGTTGTCATGTTTGATTGTCTCTCCATTTAAGCTGAAAGTCCATTGTACCAAATAACTCTAGGACGTTGCCCCCAAGCTAGGGTAGGACATGATATCCCTGCTATGATATGGATAGTGATAATAATTATCTCAAATGATAGATGGAAATGATATGAAAGGAAACAACCATAACAAAACTGTATCCAATAGATAGAAGAGTTGGTGAAAATCACAAGTAGTGCCTATTTTCCAGGTTTTCATCACTTGTTTTTATTGTGTCCTTCTTTTTGTGTATTTTTATTTTTATTTTGTTTTTTCTTTTTTATGTCATCATGACACCTGTTTGCCAGGTTTTCATCAAGACAACCTTACCGACCGTGCACTAAGTATTCTCAAGTATAGAATCACCTGAGATGGATGTTGTTCATGGGCTCCTCCAACATATCTCCTTCTGGTGTAGACAGCTGGTATGCTCCTGATCCATAGACTGATATAATGACATAAGGTCCTATCCAGTTAGGTTCAAATTTTCCCTTCTTTTCTCTGTCTGCTTGATTTCTAAGGTTTTCTCGTAGGACCAAGTCCCCGATCTGGAAGACTCTAGGCTTAACCCTGTGATTATAGTTCCTAGACATTCTTTGTTGATAGGCTGTCAAATGATTGATAGCTTGTTGTTGACGTTCATCAAGTAGCTCTAATTCTTGAAGTCTAGAGATCCTGTAATCCTCATCTGAAATGAGTCCCTTTAGTGAAACTCGAAGGGATGGAATTTCTACCTCGATAGGTAATATTTCCTCTGATCCATAGACAAGAGCAGATGGTGTAGCTCCTGTTGGTGTTCTGATGCTAGTCACGTAAGCCCAAGAAGCGGGGGTTAAGCTAAGCGTGCCAACCGCCCTACCTCATTCTGATCTTCTTGAGAATCTTTAGGATTGTTTTGTTTGAAGCTTCTGCCTGTCCATTACCTTGAGGGTAATACGGGGTTGAAAAGCGATGTTGGATGTGGAACTTTTCACATAGCTCTTGGACGTCTTGGTTCTTGAAAGGCCTGCCATTATCTGTGATGATTGACTGGGGTATCCCATATCTACAAATGAGATAATTAAGTATGAAAGATGATATCTGCTTCCCAGTGATTGTGGTTAAGGGAACTGCCTCCACCCATTTTGTAAAATATTTTGTTGCGGTGATAATGAACTTATGTCCATTAGATGAAGATGGGTTAATTTTCCCTACCAAGTCCAATCCCCACTGACAGAAAGGCCATGTAGATGCAAATGGATGGAGCTACTGTGCTGGTGCATGTATAAAATTGCCATGAATTTGACATTTTTGACATCTCTTAACAAACTGGTAAGATTCTTGCTCCATGTGCAGCCAGTAATACCCCAAACGAAGGAGTTTCTTGGCTAAAGATAATCCACTTGAATGTGTGCCACAAATTCCTTCATGGACCTCATGTAAAGCAGAAGTAGATTCGGTATGTTCTAAACAACGCAAAAGAGTACCATCTAGGCCTCGACAGTAAAGAGTGTTAGCAATAATGGTATGTTTGGCAGATTGGCGTATGAAGTTGCGCTTTTGGTTGCGAGAAAGATCTGGCGGTAAAATATTATCTTTTAAGTATAAATGTCTCCATAAATGGAAGATTGGGCACTATCCAAAAGGCTTATGGTTTGGGATTTGGGATTTGCGTATGCAGGATTTGACACTTGTTCCACAATAAATCGATAACGATCTTGTGTTTCAAGCATTTGTAGAAGAGATGCTATTGTGGCCATGGCATCTACTGCTTTATTCTCTGATCTTGGTATCTGCTCAAATTTGATTTCTATGAAGTATTTTCTTAGATCATCTACCAGTCTCTTGTATAAAATTAGTGTGTCATCCTTAGTTTGGTAATCATTGTTGACTTGATAGATGATTAACTAAGAGTCTCCATACACCTGTAGTTCTATGATTTTCCAGTCAATAGCCACTTTAATTCCAAGGATTAAAGCTTCATATTCTGCCACATTGTTAGTGCAACGGAAGGTAAGCACAATAGATGCGTGGAATTATTATTGCCCAAGAGGTGTGACAAATAAAATTCATACGATCCATGTTGTGTGTAGGATCCCATCAGTAGAGTTGCCATGGTTGTGTTGTAGCGTTGAGGATATCACGCGTCCGGGGAAATTCCATGGTCATACAGGATGGCTGTCTAACAATGAATACGCTAATTGGTCCTTAATGACTTGTCCTTTTGATAGCTAAGTTGCTTTCAACATCTTGAATCATCAAACTCAGCGAGGAGCATGACCCGCTTTCCAACCTTCTGATGCATTGCTGCTTTCATTAAATACTTGAGGGGATCAATTTTTTACCTTGAGCGGCGGTGTGAGTGAAGCATATAGTGTCGCAATTGTTGTGTTGCAAATACTACTACTAAGCATGATTTTTTGATGAAGGTGTAGTTTACTTCATGTCCATTGAGTGTCCTGCTGATATAGTATATTGCCTATTCCTTTCCTTCTCTATCCTCTTGTGCCAGCAAGGCTCCTAAAGAGATATTTGTTGTTGCGATATATAGCAACAATGGCTTGTCTTTATTGGGTGGCACCAAGATTGGTGGTGTCATTAAATAATGCTTGATTTGATTGAAAGTACTCTCACATTGTTCATCCCATTTAAAAGATATATTTTTATGCAAAAGATGGTTGAATGGATGACACCGA
Source organism: Sequoia sempervirens (assembly GCA_007258455.2). Taxonomy (NCBI): domain Eukaryota; kingdom Viridiplantae; phylum Streptophyta; class Pinopsida; order Cupressales; family Cupressaceae; genus Sequoia; species Sequoia sempervirens. The sequence goes on from VDFB02283306.1 coordinate 8,622, forward strand.
TCTGCTAGTTGAGAGATGAATCTTCTGATGGACTATAGTCAGCCTTGTAGAGATCTTAATGTACTGATGTTCTTAGGAGGTGGCATTTCCACAATGGCTTTAACTTTTGCTAGATCTACTTCAATTCCTTTTGTAGAAACTATGTATCCAAGGAGTTTTGCTGATGTTACTCCAAAGACACATTTCTTGGGATTTAATCTGACTTTAAATTTCTCCAACCTATCAAATATTTTGGCAAGTATCTCTAGATGTCCTTCTTGGGTGTGAGATTTGGCTAAGATATCGTCCACATAGTCCTCCATGAAGGTGTGCATCATGTCATGGAAGATTGTTGTCATAGCTCGCTAGTATGTAGCTCCTGCATTCTTTAACCCAAAAGGCATGACGTTCTAGCAAAAGGTGCCCCACGGACATGTAAATGTTGTCTTTTCTTGGTCTTCAGGAGCTATTTTGATTTGATTCTATCCTAAAAATCCATCCATGAGTGATAGCATTTGATGGCCAGCTGTTAAATCTACAATCATGTCTATGTTTGGCAAAGGAAAATCATCCTTTGGACATGCTCTATTTAAATCCTGGAAATCAGTACATATTCTGATGGTGTGATCTGGTTTTGAAATAGGTACAATGTTGGATATCCATTCAGCATAATCAATAGATCTGATAAATCCAGCATCTAATAGTTTCTTCAAATCATTTTTTACCAATAATGCAACATGTGGATGCATCTTTCTCAATTTTTGTTTTACTGGTTTAGTGCCAGCTGGTAAAGATAAGTGATGCATAATAAGATTTGTGTCTAAGCCTGGCATGTCAGAGTATGACCAAGAAAAATTGATGCATCGTTCTTCAAAGAATTTGATAAAATCTGGCTTTTTTGTATCTGTCATGGATGCTGCCAAGTGTAGTATTCTTACTTTCTCTGTTGTGCCAATATCAATAGACTGTGTGGGTTCTACCAACACTGATGATCTTTCATGGTAATGTTGTGGGAGGATGTCAAGCCTTCCATCCTTTGGTGCCTCAATGAGGTTTTCACCATTGGATGTGTTCTTTGTTTTTATTATTTTAGGATCAAATACTGCCATAGAATGGTTTTCACCATTAGATCCATTATTTATTTCCATACTTTTGCAACTGAAAGGCTTGGCACCCTCCTGCCTAAAAGCATCATTAAAAGAAGCATTGGTAGAACAAGTATCAGATTCTTCACAGCAAAGGTAGTTAATAATAGCGGAGTCATTGTCAAAAACTGGGAGATTGATGGGGTGTTGGGGTTCCCACTCGATAAGCTCGGGATGCAGTAAAGGAAATGAATCATTAGATTGGTTGAGGTCAGCGATTGTGAAAGCTCAGACAGAAATTTCGTCCAAGTTGTTAGTGGTTATGTCGAGGCCTACGAAGGAATTTTCTTCCACATCATTTATCTCACTCGTTGTTTGTTCATCTTCACTTGAGTCATCGAAATTTTGTGTTTCAAAGATAATAGGATTAAAACTCGAGCTTTGACCCTCCTCACGTTTGGGAGTATACTTTTTGATAACATCAATCTAGATATCTTCATAGGAAACATCTGATAAGTTTTCCCACTCATATTCATTTGAATTTGTTTCAGAGTTATCTCTTATTTGAAGAATACGCTCCACAGTTTTATTGGTGAGTTCTGCTCTTGCTTCTTCTGTGTATCCTAGTCCAGTTCTGCCATTTTGCTGAATTGTGAGAACTTGGATTGGTTCTATTACACTTTGTTCCCCTCGTTCAAGAGATCCTTGTTCTGCTGCATATCCTAGTCCAATTTTATCCTTATGTTGGAGCGTGAGTGGCTGGATTGGTTCTGTTATGCCTTGTTTCCTTAACCCAAGAGGTCCCTGTCCTGAATATCCCATCTTCTCCAGAATAGTTTTTCCCTTTCCATATTGATTTGTCTTCTATGATATTACTCATGGAAGTGGAAGCTTCCTCATCCCTATAAAGCCAATTTAGTATGGCCTTATCTTCTGATTCTTCATCTAAGTTTCCAGCTTTTACAAATCTGCCATCTAATGTCGTTGTAGATTGTGCTGATTTTTGGGTGGTTGTAGATGGTTGTCCATACGTTTGTAAGGAGGGTAACATCTGTGATAGATGAAAAGAGTGTCCGACACCATATTCACTTATTCCTTTGTCACTTATCTGTACTTTGTTGGTGAATTGGTGTGAGAGTGAAGCCAATTTTTCTTCAACATTTGAAGGGTTAGATTGTGCCACCTTGATCTCTTGTGATTTTTGTTGTTTTGGAAGCCACTTTGATATGAAGCTTTGTTGTTTCTCACCATTAGATGAATCTGATGTGCTAACTTCTCTATTGTGAGGTATTAATGTATCCTTAGATGTTTTCAATGTATGACAAGCTTGGGTGTCATTATAGTTTGCTGTGATTGTTACCTACTGTCCATTGACGGGAAATTTTAGGCACTAATGAAAGGTGGAAGGTACTGCTTGCATATAATGAATCCAAGGATGTCCCAACAGCATGTTGTATGTCAGTTCCCTATCTAAGACTTGAAAAACCACATTTTGGACAATAGGTCCCACTTGAATGGGTAATATGATCAATCCTTTAGATGATCTTTCTTCCTCATCATATGCTTTGATTGTGATTTTTCTTCTTGTATCAATGGCTTCATCTGAATATCCTAGTGCACGAATCATCTTTAAGGTACAAATATTTAAACCAGCCCCTCCATCTATCAGGACACGCTTTACATGGTGTTTATGGATGAGGACTTCAATGTGAAGGGCGAAATTATGTGGATGGGTGAGTGATACATCATCATGTTCAGAAAATGAAAGGCAATGAGGTGCAGATAGATGTCCCACCATAGCTTGGAATTGACATTGTAGACATGTCAAATTTACATCATGCATAATCATATTCCATTCATCCAATAAATCGAGGACTTCATTTAAATCAAATTCTAAATCATATTCCATCATTTCTGATTTAAATAAATCAATTATCAAAGTCCAAAAAGTCAAATCATCTAATCAGCATTAAATCAGCATAATCTTCATCTAATCCTAATCTAATACTAATCACATCCCACTTGCATTATCTAGACCTAGCCACTTGCACAATAAATCAATTTTATTGATTTATTAAAACCTCATTTTCCTCAACATGACAAGTCAAACAGGGCATTTATTGCTCTCCTTTCTTGTCCCCCTCTCAAAATTTATTGCAAATTTGAATTCAAAAATTCCCCTCTTGGGCACTCTTCCCAAATCTTGCATATACATCAACTAATCACATGATGACAAGTGTCCTCAACTCATTGGCTTGTTTTTGATCCCACATTGGTCCCTCTTCAATAATCTTAGCATTTGAAATCTTCAAATAGAGGCTTCAACATTGAGCAAATCCTTCACAATCATCCACAAAAATCTGATACAAGGTTAATCTCTTCATTTGAGAATTGATCTTGTCCACACCATCTTCATCATTTGCAACATTTGGCTTATCTAAAGGGATTGGGAAAGGGTCACTAACACATGTGACACCAATCCCCCTATGAGATGAATGTTTGAAGTAATTTAGGAATACATTTCATGATTATATTGCTTATGATTTTAGATTATTGTGATATTATTATTATTTCCTTTATATTTATTCAATAATTTCATAGGGAAGGCCTTCATCTTACTTATTCAAAGTTGATAGATTTAACCCATATCTTTCAGTCTTTGTTCAAGGCAGATTTTGGTCTTCCCTTGGACATACATCAAATTGTTAGATGCGTGGTTGATACAAGAGCTTGCTCAAGAACCTCTTTGTGTGATGGGGAGATCTTTAAAAGTTCCAAGATGGATATTTGCGCCGGTATTTTCTGTAATTGATCGATGAGATTATATTGATTGGAGGGAGGATCTACAGATTGGGATGATAATGATGCTCCTTTCAATATAACTTTGGATTGTGCCCTTGTTGTGGCATTAACCGGTTGGTGCTCTTGTTTCCCTTTGAGTGTGATTACGTTAATTTGGTTTTCAGATTTGTCCATATGTTGTACCAAATTAGTAGATGTAATGTCATTGTTTCGATTGATTTGATTGCATAACTCCTCATCCTCCTTGGCAGCAGAAAGACAAAGGATCGTTGTGTCATAAACATAACCAACATTCTTACCTTTGCTATTGGCGGAAGAGGATTCTCCCTTCTGATAATTGGGTAGAGGATTTTTGAATGTTGTATGATCTTTGTTTGTTTGGTGCCCCTCTACAAATACTTTCTTTTGATCTATAAGGTCTTGTACCGCATGTTTTAACTGCCAACAATTTTCAGTCATGTGGCCTTTATTTTAATGGTAGTGACAGTAATGTGAGTCATTCCACCATGATGGTTTGACTTGAGGGTCCCAATTTCTAGCCTCTTGTACTTGAATAAGTTTTTCATCTAAAAGTTCTTTGAGGACTGATTCCAATGATTTCCCTAATGTCATGAATTTTCGTTTATTGGATGGCCGTTGGAATGATTGAGTTTTTGTTTCTCCACTATTTTGATTATTTCTTTGATCACTACTTTGTTTGACATTAAGACCATTGTTTTTTTGTTTGTAGTTGTTGGCGTCAAGGTGAATACTGGTTTGGATATGTGTGTATCGATCATGGTATCAGTATTTTTATTCTTTTTCCAAAATCTTGGCTTTTCATTGTTGTTGTTAGAGGAATTGTTATTGTTTGAACCTTCAATGAAGTGTTTGATTGTTCCTCTTTTGATTAGAGCCTCTTCGATTTTGAGTCCCTTTTCGATAACTTGCTCAAATGTAGATGGACATTGCAAGTCCAATCTATAATTCATTTCGTCCACTAGGTTATCAATGAACATCTCTATCTTCTCCTCTTCAGGAATAGATCTAGGGTATTTAGCAAATAGCCTTCTCCATCGTTGGAGAAAGGAAAGAAACTTTTCACCCTTTGCTTGTTTGGTGTTGTAGAGTTCTTTTAAGGTCACCCCATGTTGGATGTTGAATGAGAAGTGTGTTATGAATCTATTGATCAGTTCTTCAAAATATTGGATCCCGGGTTCCATTTTAGAAAACCACTCCATGCAAGTGTTTCCTAAGCTTCTTGGAAATAATCGTAGTAAGTAAGAGTCCTCATGTGCGAACTCTATGCTCATGGCTCTAAATTCTCATACGTGATCAAATGGATCAGTTCTTCCATTATATTTGTTGTACGTTGGGTATTCACAATACCATGGAAATGGTATCATGTTAATGCTTGGGTCAAATGGATAAGGGCAAATGTCTTGTAAGGAATATCTTTTTGTTGGCCCTTGTTGGATATCTTGGAACTGCAATTGTAATTGTTGGATTTGTTTTGTCAAAGCATCTATTTGATTTGGATTTTCTATAGTAGTTGTCTGAGGTGTGGTCGTTTCCTTGAGTTGCTTGACATCAAAGTCTTTAGGAAGCTTAGCACCTTTGTCAGCTAATAATAAAAGATACTTTTCCATATCTTGCTCTAACATCTTTTCCATAAATTTATGGAAATGAGGGTCTTGTTGAACTTTCTCGATTTCTTCTGCAGTTATTTCTTTCTCTTGTGAATTAGTGAGAGGATCGGTGTTGCTGTATCGTCCCCAAGGGTTTTCTTCAGCCATGGCTGCTATTCTCTCGTTTTCTTCTTGTTGTTGTCTTTGATATGCTGATCGTGTGAAAATAGGCATACAAACGTTATAATTTTACTCTAGACTTTGATCTTGGAATTTTGATTTGATAAGTGTCGAAGTTTTTGATTTAAAATCTGACTTAGTCGTGTCTAGTTTCATGATGGAAGGATGATAAAATCCTTGATAGAGAAATTTTGACACAAAAATCTCAGATTTAGTGATGATTGATAAGGACACTTTGCAAGATGTTTCAAGATCTAGGCGTAATAGTAAAGTTTTCTTTTTGTATGATTCAAGTGTTTTGGACTATGAAAAAAAAGTTTTGGATTGATGAAAACCTTGTTTTCGATATTGGAAAACTGACAAACTGTCCTACTAACTCTCTATTTTTCTAACTTTCTGGAGCGCTAAAACAGAGCCATGACGCGCTAAAACAGAGCCGCTACGCGCCAAAACAGAGCGACGAGGCACTAAGACAGAGATGTGACATGCTACAACAGAGATGTGACATGCTAAGACAGAGACGTGAGACGCTAAAACAGATCCGCGATGTGCTAAGACAGAGACGTGACACACTAAGTCAGAGATGTGACGCGCTATAACAGAGATGTGACGTGCTAAGACAGAGACGTGACGCGCTAAAATAGATCCACGATGCGCTAAGACAGAGCCGTTAGGCGCTAAAACAGAGCAGTGAGGCGCTAAAACATAGCGGTGATGCGCTAAGACAGATCCACTATGAGCTAAAACATAGAGACAAGGTGCTAAGACAGATACGTGATGCGCTAAAACAGAGCCGTGGCGCACTAAGACAAAGCCGCTACACGCTAAGACAGATACGTGACGCGCTAAGACAGGAAACTATCTTACTCTATGAAACTCACTTGGTCTGGTATCGTATTGTATGGCTGGTTGTGGGATATATTATGGACGAATTCTTTGACTATGATTGTGGTGTTGCCTAAGAGCCCTTCTTTGATAAAATGCTTGTGAATCTAAGGGAGCTACAGCATAGTCGTCTGTATAACCTCTAGAGAAATCGTGATATCTATGAATAAAAGTCCTATGTTGGAGTAGAACTTTTCTGCTTTGATACAAAAATTGTTATTTTCTCAGGAGTTGTTTGTACGTAAGTGTTTTCTTTGGCTTTCTTATTCTTTTGACAAGAGATTTCTTGACAAATTTGGTGGATACCCAATCTCGAATCATGAGAATTTCAAAAGTGTTTGATTTTGAAGATTCTTGTGATGATCTTATCTGAATTTAATGAAAGAAAACACAGCAAGCAAGAATACAATAGTTGATTTAAAATCCTAGAATCTAAACAGATAGTGTATGTTTTTAAGAATCAAGCATGATTCTTCTTGATTTTCACTGGTTTATAACAGATAAGACAATTCAGATAGACTCACTCCTAGAGACAAAAAGTCATCGTTATATACTTGAACGGCCCACAGCTTGGAATTGCGTCGACTCACACAGCCATGTCACCCCCTAGAGGGTGCTCATGTTTTTGTCTTTTCCAGGTGCATACTCAGAGTGATGGAAGTGGATACCGGATCCCCTGAGCAAACAGTCCTTGGCAATTATATGGTGAGTGCTTGAGGGTAGATTCTTCCCCACCCTTGCACCGCCGAGTATTACAATGTTCGGGAATTGACAAGCATGCTTCTATTTCTAGGTTCTTAGATAGGGTTTCCGTTCAGAGCGGAAAATGGATAAACTCCCTTGAGAGACCTCCCAATCTTTAGAACAAATATTTTGGGGATGGTTATCCTGCACACTTCCGTTGAAAGAGGGTTTCCCCAAATTCACATAAATTTTTAAGTGGGTTGGAATGCCATGGCTTTTGGCTGTCCCCACTCAGGTCGTTCCCGTAGGGTGAGTACTTTTTCCCACTACGGCAGGCCTGTCTAAAGGTTTTAATGAAAGCTTGAAAATGCGTAAAGTAAAAGTGAGTGGTATTCTGATGCACCCAGTTAAGGGGAGAGCATAAACCTATCACCCAATCACAGCAAAGAATTTGTTTACTTTTTAAAACCCAAAAGACAAATTATCTAATCTATATGGAGATATTGCTCCATAAAAAGCATGATGTTCAATTTTATTCCCACAAGAAATTGTGACGTTTCTATCCTATGATTGATCAATTTTTATCCGTTTTCTGTCTTAGGATTGATAAATTTTAACCCATTTTCTATCCTAGGATTGATAAATTTTAATCAA
>VDFB02283307.1:0-17706 GCA_007258455.2 Sequoia sempervirens
TGAATAAAAGTCCTATGTTGGAGTAGAACTTTTCTGCTTTGATACAAAAATTGTTGTTTTCTCAGGAGTTGTTTGTACGTAAGTGTTTTCTTTGGCTTTCTTATTCTTTTGACAAGAGATTTCTTGACAAATTTGGTGGATACCCAATCTCGAATCATGAGAATTTCAAAAGTGTTTGATTTTGAAGATTCTTGTGATGATCTTATCTGAATTTAATGAAAGAAAACACAGCAAGCAAGAATACAATAGTTGATTTAAAATCCTAGAATCTAAACAGATAGTGTATGTTTTTAAGAATCAAGCATGATTCTTCTTGATTTTCACTGGTTTATAACAGATAAGACAATTCAGATAGACTCACTCCTAGAGACAAAAAGTCATCGTTATATACTTGAACGGCCCACAGCTTGGAATTGCGTCGACTCACACAGCCATGTCACCCCCTAGAGGGTGCTCATGTTTTTGTCTTTTCCAGGTGCATACTCAGAGTGATGGAAGTGGATACCGGATCCCCTGAGCAAACAGTCCTTGGCAATTATATGGTGAGTGCTTGAGGGTAGATTCTTCCCCACCCTTGCACCGCCGAGTATTACAATGTTCGGGAATTGACAAGCATGCTTCTATTTCTAGGTTCTTAGATAGGGTTTCCGTTCAGAGCGGAAAATGGATAAACTCCCTTGAGAGACCTCCCAATCTTTAGAACAAATATTTTGGGGATGGTTATCCTGCACACTTCCGTTGAAAGAGGGTTTCCCCAAATTCACATAAATTTTTAAGTGGGTTGGAATGCCATGGCTTTTGGCTGTCCCCACTCAGGTCGTTCCCGTAGGGTGAGTACTTTTTCCCACTACGGCAGGCCTGTCTAAAGGTTTTAATGAAAGCTTGAAAATGCGTAAAGTAAAAGTGAGTGGTATTCTGATGCACCCAGTTAAGGGGAGAGCATAAACCTATCACCCAATCACAGCAAAGAATTTGTTTACTTTTTAAAACCCAAAAGACAAATTATCTAATCTATATGGAGATATTGCTCCATAAAAAGCATGATGTTCAATTTTATTCCCACAAGAAATTGTGACGTTTCTATCCTATGATTGATCAATTTTTATCCGTTTTCTGTCTTAGGATTGATAAATTTTAACCCATTTTCTATCCTAGGATTGATAAATTTTAATCAAGAAGAAATTAAAGAACACAATCTGGCCGCGGACGCGTCGGATCCAGATAAAAGATATTTAAAAAAACAAAAAGTTGAAGCGCTAAAACAGTGGATCGGCGCGCTAAAACATTTTCTCGGCGCGCTAAAACAGTCGATCTGTGTGCTAAAACAGTTGCTCGGCGCGCTAAAATATTTGATGAGCTCACTAAAACATATGAGTGGCGCGCTAAAATAATTGAGCGGTGCACTAAAATAGTTGAACGACACGCTATAGTTTTTGTCTGATGCGCTACAGAATCCAGCCAGCGCGCTACAAAAAGTCACGGTTCCGCTAAAACAAACACGCTGATACCTGTAAGACACCTTTCACAAAAATTATGCAGAATATGGGGTTATGCCCCACGGTGGGCGCCAAAATGGAAGCGTAAGAATGAGATAAACAAATTAACAATGCTTCTACACTTCTAAATAAGACATAATAGCAAAGATTCAAGAGAATTTAAATCAATTTAAATGCAGGAACCTCTGAAGCTATCCTATTGCTCTCTAACTCCAAAGATCTCTCTAATCTACTTTGCTCTCAGATTTTAGAAGCTAATTAGATTATTGAAATGACACTTAGAGAATGAGAATTCAAACTATTTCTATTCCAATATGATTAAATAATAAAACTACTGTAATGGCAGTCATGACTGTAAATGTTGAATGCTTGATGAATGTTGGATGAATGCTTCTATTTGCCTGATTGCTTGAATGCTTGAATGCTTGGAAAACCTGCAGAGTAAGATTGCACAAGTTAGAATCCTTTTCCTGTAGCCAAAGACCTGTATTTATAGCTTTCACGGCACTCATTTGTGAAGGGAAAACACAGCAAAGGTTGAGATTCAATCTGGAGAATTGAAGGGTATGAGATGAGAAGGTGGAGCTGATCATGAAGGATTGTTCCTCCCCATGAAAACACCAGGCAAGATGAGAGGAAAGAAGATTGAGAGGATTTCCTGTAAGTTTGTCCCCGAAGCTCTTCCCGTGAATGATAGTTGAATTAATTAGATTTAAAAATCTAATTTTATTGGTGAGTGAATAGAGGTAAATGATTTTTGCATTTATTTAAATATTTTTGGGTTTATTTAAATTTAGCAAAAGAGGAATAAATAATTTAATAAATCAAACTATAGAAGTTGTTTATTAAATTAAAATAAAAGGAAAATGATAATTAAATTAAAGATTCTAGGATATCTTTATTTAATTAAGAAGAAACATGATAAGGTAATTAAATAACACACATTATTGAAGCTGTGTATTTAATTTAAGATAGAATTAATGGATAAAGTATAGAAGAAATAATAATGATAATAATTAAATAAAACAAAGTATTTAATTTTGTTTATTTTAATTACAGAGAAATATGATAAAAATGATAATAATTAAATAAAACAAAGCTTTTAATTTTGTTTATTTAATTAAGAGAGAAATAGAAGAATTAATAATGAACTTAATATAAATAAATATTTCTATTTATTTACTAAGTAGATGAATTTAAGATTAATTAATCAAATAAGTCGTATTTAATTAGATTCTCCAGACCATTTTTAGGTGTCTACAGTAGCAAGCTCTAGGTAAAGGAAAACAAATATTGAACCATACGAATAAGTACAACTTAGATCAGTGCCATATATCCATTGGAGGAGTCAAATTTATAAGCATCTAAGGGTTTAGACATATGTAACACATAACATATAAGATCCTTGATAACATTGCTTTACAATCTCATCAATATGTATTCTAACCCAATACTACTTATCAAATGCTTATACAGAACATATCCACCTACAATCCCATTCAAGCATTTTAATTAATTCCTTGAATTAAAGCTAATACAAGAATCATACACACCACAACAGTGAGATGAACGAAACAACCCTTGATCATTTTATTCAAAATTCAGATATGCTTGTACAATGAGACATGAGTCTCGAATTAACTATATCAATTCATATGCCAGTACTGTCATAAAACATCAAATCCCCATGAATTCAAAACCTACTACAAAATGATTCAAAACCTAAATTGCATTTTCCTTAAAACCATCAAACTTTAAAATTTTCTCTGCAACTCTACCTAGACTCGACCAAAAAATATCTAACTTGGTAACCCGTACTTCCTGGCCTTGAAACTCTTCTTATAGAAAAAGAAGGAGCAAAACAAGCATCGGTCCAGAAAGCAAACGTGTCACCAGCCAATTGGACCGCCTTGTGATATTCCAAAAAAAAATTACAACAACAATCTCCCTAGAGAATCTTCTTGTTCATCGTGCCTACTGAGAATGGTTGATGCAACAACAAAAAATTCAAGAATTTCCTCATGCCTAGACCTGCCACCAAAAACAAACTGAATCTCGCTTGTAACCTAAATAAACCATTTTTCAACCGCTAGTTTCAATTCTTTTTCACTCTTCCCTCGCTTAAATATGGTCATACTCCATTTCTAGTACTCTTCATCAGTTGGCCAATCAAAATTGATCACCCCATTCACCTTGACACTATAAGGTTTGTACTTAATTGCCACCTGATTTGCTTGTCTTTCAAAAGACTCCAAGAATGAGTTGGTGCTAATGATTTTGTCCATACAACTCACCAACAAATCATAACTGAAGCTACCCTATTTTTGTGCCTTTGTAGTCCGTGGGTCGATATAAAGGGGCTCTGGCACTTTTTGCATTATTGTAGCTTGTGTAAGAGGCCCCATGGATACTGTTGTAATTGTAGGATTCATGAATAGGGTGTAGGATGAGAAATAAAGAAGGTATAGTTGTTGTCATCAATAGTTTTGTGAAGAAAAACATGTGAAATGAGAGGTTCAAGCCTAGGTTTCAACAAAATATGTATGGGAGATCTTATTTTATGAATTTTTATCCATGTGCAGACCTAATGGGTTGTTTCTAAACACTTAATATAAATGATATACACACACACACACACACACATATATATATATATGTATCTATGTATGCATGTATGTAATGTATTTTAAATATAAATGTAAATTTTAATTACTAGATGCTCTCCTAGAACAATAAATGCAACATAATACAAAGAAATCTATATCTATGTATATAAATGTGTATTTCTAAATGCAAGTGTGTAAAATTTAAAGAGCATATGGTTTTAGAAGTGTTATAGATACAAACATATCCATAAATTAATGTAATTGAAATTCTAAAGTCTTCTCAACACATATAGTATGAAATCGACCAAACTATTAAACTACATGAGAAATAAAATGAAAAACAAGAGAATGCATATGTATGTGTATTTGTAAATGTAAGTGTAAAATAAATAAGAATAATGAAAATTATAAAAGAATACAAGGAAAGGTCTCCTCCCTTCTTGGTAGTGATAACCTCCTCCACACACAACCCTTAAAAATTATGAATAGAGGAATATAATCTTTGAAGAACTCAAAGTTGATTCTCTCCTACCTAATGCAATTAGTAATTTTATCCTTACAAACATTTATAGTGATTACTAGAGGCACATAGACCAATTCTTCATAATAGAAGAATTTGATCATACTCTTCCAATGATGGCATTATGAGAAAACCTTAGGTTAAATGAATAATTCCTAGCTAAGTTCTTTAAATCATGTCCAACCGTATAAGAGAAGACCGTTGCTATGTGTACTTGGATACCATGGAGAAAGGCTCTTTGGGCTCTTTCATCAAACATCCTACCTTAAAACATACCAAAAGTCTCCTAGCAATTAGACATAGGAAGATTTAAGATGACTTAAAAAAAAATTATTGCCAAAGCATAAACTTATTATGACTTAACCAAGCCTAGTACACACTCCCTCCCCGTTAACCACTTAGACATATGGAAATTAAATGTAAATTTTTTGCTATTTTTAGTCATGTAGGTGTCCAATAAACCACTTGGTGGTGTTTCCCTTCAAGCTTATTTTACTTGAAATGAAGAGAAAAAAGTTATTTGATTACAATTAGAGAATACATTTGAGGCCTTGGTTGTGTAACTGGTGGACCATAGTCACATTTCTACTGTTAAAGTTTGGAGTTAAAATGTTAAGTATATTTGATTTGTGATGGGCCACATTTGGACGGTGCAGTAACAATAACTTGCAATCTATCAAGTGACTTGATTATCTTATAACCCTGCGGAAATTTCTAAAGCAATGAAATTATAGATTAATCTCATAATGTCACCTTAGGATCACATCACCATGAAAGAACTTCATCCAACATCCTTATGAGTGCAAGTACTACCAAATAGGTATTTATCGTGGACTGCCTTCCTTTGAGCGCAGGGAAATTCAGAAGAGAAGAGGAAAGTGAGACATGTAGTATGTCTAAAAGAGGGAGATCAACTAGAGGTCAAAAGATTAGAAGAAAATTCTGTAAACGCATGGAATTTTTTCTTGCTAAAGGGGGGTCATGTTCTTATGATGATGAGAGCATAAGCAACGTTGAGGTGCCCTTGAGGTGCAAACATCTACGGAAACAGTGGGTACCCAAGGAACTTCCTCCAATAAACATCGATTTTTGTGTCAACGAGAGGATATATCACATAGCACCATCGTCATTACATGGTTTGGGCCTATTTTGCATGGACAACATAAAGGTCAGTTACGAAAAACTTACTGAATTGATGGAGTATGTCAAACCCTGTTACAGTTACAAAGATTGGATGCAACTGGTTCGATATACACAAAGTATGCGTAGGTATGCACTGTCAGCAAATTATATACAACTAAAAGATAAGGATCAAAATAAAGGATTGGCTATGTACATTGACGGAATGCCAAAAGCATTAGGGAATATTGTAGGGTTTATAAATAGTACACGACCTGGGTCAACAAATAAGCAACCCAATTGCATATTTGAGGCGCGCGAGGGAAACTGTGTATTCGTATGTGCGATAAAATCAATAACTGCAGGGGAAGAGTTGCTAATTGATTACAATTTGAATCGCTTAGTTACAAACACAGTTACTATGGGGGTGGTACGTACTATGTACCATTTTACCCAACCTCCAATTAATGACTCCAATATACCATTTTATTCTTAAAAAAAAATTCGTAAGTCTATTGGTTTCATTTCGGTAATGTTTTTTTATATTTAATTTTTGTCACAGTGGGACATTGATCATACGAAGAAGGCTCCGGCCCAGAGCATAGATCGCGATTTTTTATCTTCGCAAGTTTCTACCCGACAGGTTTACCTTCATTGTAATTGTACACTAGATAATGGCAAAAATGTTTTATTATTATGTTGTTTTGATAAGTTTATTGGGTTATTTTTTATAATGTTTTTAATATTCCTATTGCAGTTGACTGATTGTGGAAAGGAACTAGTAGTAGATGAGAGCATCCATAGAGAGGTGTTGTCAATATTATGTGATGATGATATCACTTATTAAGCAAACCCTCTCGATATGATAAGGAAGACCCACAAAAAATGCAGTAATGAAGAAAACTCTTTAAGTTGTTATTCATAGTGCCCCTCAAACAGATGAGAGATAAGAGAGAGGGTTAAAATATTGACTGAGAGATCACAAAACTTGCAAGTAAGTTGTCATGAGGTCTTTAATTATAACATAAGTTCATTCATGGTTTTATATTTTGTACTCTTTTATGTCATGAACTAAAATATGTGTTATTTTTACAAGATTTTTTGCATCCTCATGATGCTTTTGACCATAATCAGGGTATTGCAAGTGCTGCCCGATGAGTAGGGGTTGGTACAAGTGTCCATCCTGATCTTCCTGAACATACATCACATCATCTGACCCCATCATCTGTGCCTATATTTTTCGTTTGAAATGTCGGCAACACATACCATGCAGGCATCTGTTAGTGCACCCTCTGGCAGCGAACACATGCCAGAACATGCGTCAGGTTATGTACCTGGGGATGTAGAGACCACTAGTAGTGGTGATATTTTAGCATCATTTCTTGGATCTTCCCGTATTACTAGTACGGGAACATTTCTGGTCACATTTGTGGTGACCGAGGATTTTGTTCCCATAAAGATAGAGAAGGTCCCATGTACATTAAAATGTTTTAATTATTATTATATATAATTCAATTGAAATTTACTTATTGATCGGTCTTTTTAGACTATTGATCCCATGATCATTTTGCAGGAAATAATGTTTTTTATAAACATCTAAGTGATATTACATTGGAGCTCTTCGGGCCCACCATACGTACATGGTGGAATGCCCAAAATCAAGATTTAAAAGATGAGCTCATTAACCGTTTAGTTGTTCTCTTCGGTGATAAAACATTCAACCAAACCAAGGTCCTTAAGAAAGTTGGTACCTATCTAAAGTATGAGGGACCAATATAGGTCAGCATTTAGAGAAGAAAAAAAAGTATGAGCATCCCCCATGATTCTAGAGAGGGAGTGGAAGGACCCGGTGTCAGATGGAAAGGAGAAGGTTTCAGAAAAGAAAAAAGGAAAGACACCACCAGGCCAAAGAAGGTATGTGATACTATCAACAATGTAATTATATACTGATTACTCTTTCTTTTTACATAATCTAACGTATTTCAAATTTTTCATAGGTTGCTCGACACATCAAAGGAAAAAAAGGCAAGACTAGAAAAACACAAGCAGTACAAACTTGGATCTAGTGGTTATATGAAATTAGTCGCATGAATTGTAAGTATCAATAAATGAAATATTGCATCCAAATAATAAATTGAAAACAATTTTGGTTTTAT
The DNA here is from genome assembly GCA_007258455.2 of Sequoia sempervirens. Classification (NCBI taxonomy): domain Eukaryota; kingdom Viridiplantae; phylum Streptophyta; class Pinopsida; order Cupressales; family Cupressaceae; genus Sequoia; species Sequoia sempervirens. The sequence continues at coordinate 7,898 of VDFB02283307.1, forward strand.
CACACCATAGAAGCAAAATACATGATCTTATGCAAAAATATAGGGCTCTGAATTCAACAGAGTTCCCACAGAAGATGACTTGAAGATTGCCTTCCGGCAAGGCTATGGAGTCATGGTTGAATGCCCATAAGAATCTTGACTGGGCAAACACAACCTTCCACTACATCCGACACGCAGGTAAATAAACTCAATAAAGTTTATTTAAAATTGATTACTTGTGCAATCTATTCAATATTAATTTCCACCATAAAGTAATTACATGCCTATTTGTTTTAAACATTCAAGCAATGATAATACTGCACATGACATTGGAATGTAGCCTGGTGAGGTTGGAGCACAACTTGCAGATGAAGGTCATGGTGTGCATCCCGATACTTTAGAGCATGTAGAGCGTGATCAACATCTTGAGCATGATCAGGCTAGAGAAGATCAGGAACATGATGTGGCCCCATCAGGTAAAGAGGACCACTCTAAAGTTATTTTAAACATATTTAATTGCAATTGGTGTATTAATTAATGTAACCTTTCATGTTTCAACTTTAAAGCATGTAGAGCGTGATCAACGTGTTGAGCATGATCAGTCTAGAGAAGATCAGGAACATGATGTGGCCCCATCAGGTAAAGAGGACCACTCTCATGTTCTCTTAAACATATTTAATTTCCAATTGGTGTATACCTAGCGTAACTCCTTTCATGTTTCCAACCGCAGATCGATTTAGGAGGGTGTTTAGCATGTTGAGCATGAGAATATAACAAAAGTTTAGGAACATGATGTGACCCATCAAAAGTTGTCCACTCTAATGTTATTTTAATTAATGAAATACTTGTAATAATAATAATAAAACATATCAATTTAACATTTCTTTGTTATTGCAGCAAACCCACCCTTGCAACGGCATCCACGTCGTGAGCACACGACTAGGCATACATTAAGATCACAAGCATAGGGCATAACAACTAAAGGGGAGATAGATATTGATTTAGAAAACGATACTCCACTTCAGCTTTATGTAGCTTTAAAGAAGAAACAAAAAAAAAATGATTGTAATCATATCATGACAACTATATTTTTGATAATATGTAAAAACTGAAAGAATGAATATTATATGTTAATGAATGAATGTGAATATGTTAATTAATGAATGTTATATGTTAATGAATGAATGTTATATGTTATTAATGGATGAAATGAATGAATGTTATATGTTATTAATGGATGAATGAATGATTAATATTATATGATTGGGTATGGGGAATTGAGAGTGATGTGAGGGGGGAGGGGAGGGGCCAAATGAGCTTCCACCGTCACATGGTTGGCCCTGTTAAGTAGAGAATATTAAACTATTCTCGAAACAAAGAGAAGCTCAATAAGGTAATGCACTTTTCAATATAAGAAATGCATCATTTGAAGCATCAAACTAATATGCAAAGATGAAATAAAGTGCTAACTTTTCACTATGGTGGCAGAAAAATGATTCTTTATACCTGAATCCATGCTCATCATAATTTGAAGTTGTTTCCATTCCAATGTTTGAGTTTAGTTTTTTTGTATGGCTTTGTATGAATACCACATTGTGTTGTGTGTGGATTTGGTTTCAAAGCTCTATTTCTTATGTTTTTAGTGGTGACATAACTCTAAAATATGACTTTTGTGCATAACAGGTTAGTGGAAAAATTGACAGCTCTGAAGGGTTTAGAGGCTCAATTGAGATAGATACACAGATATTTGGATCTTGTTGTTGATGGGAGGCTTCCACTTAACCATGAAATGTTGTACCATCTGTAGGTATGCAAAATTTTCTCTACTTACATTCATTCTTGATCATAAATGTTGTAAATGATATTAATGCTTCAAACTTAAGATTTGTTTCATTGTTATAATGATCAAAATGTTATACTTTGCTATAAATTCAAGCATTCTCTTGCCCCCTACCCTTTTCTCTCTCCCCCCTCCTTTTAAGAATTTTATTTGTCATAGAAGATTCACATTTCTGTCTCATTTACACAAATTTATCTGAAGTGCTAGGAGTGAATAAAGATATGTAAAAGATGATGGATTATGTCTAAACAACAACTTTCCATCTTATAGCTAATTAAATCCTTAATATTTGAATAGTTTAGAGCTCGAATAATGCTTGTATATGCATGTGTAGCGATAAGGGATCCTATGTGAAGATTGAAATTTAAAACATCACTTTGGTATTTTTCCTTAGGCAGTGAAATGATATTTTGAGTAATACAAACCTACACACACATTGATATTTTTCGGCATTGCATTGAGGAAATTTTTTTCTCTTATACCTACCCTCGGCTAGACATGGAGGTATATAATATTGGTTTATGGGTTTATTCTGTAAGTAGTTAATTTCACAGAGGAAGACTAAAATCTTCTTAATGTCCTGTCAAGTGTGAAAGCATATGAATCACTTGCTGAAGGCACCATTTTGTATTCATCCAAAAACTGGTTTGTTCTTTTTTTTTATGTTTCTTGCATGTGTTTTTTTAGGCTCTAGAGATGTAGCTCAGCTCTTTCCTTTGCACTTTTCATCTATTTTGATGATTACAGTAGATTGTCCTCATAATTTTTCATGTAGATCTGTTTGTAACCTTATTTTCTACCAATCAATTTGCAAACCAGTCACATATTAAGGACCATTTCACTAACTTGTAGTCATCCATTACTTCATATGTTACAGGTTGTGTCTGTGTGCCAATAAATCTTGATGATTGCGATAACTTTAATTCTACAAGTGTACCCAATCTTTCTCAAGTAAAAGTCTTACCTTATATTATAGTACTTTAAATGGTTAATTGAAGGTGCTTCTTTAGATCTAAGATAGTTGAACCCTGGATTAAAATATGGTATTGGATGGGCAGTATAATGATAAAATTGAGGTCCATTGAACACAAATTACGAACATAATTTACTGGACTATGAATAGTGTTACAATTATAATTATTTCTCCTTTACCTACCTCTACATTAATGAAAAAGATAGCAGATATTGGAAGTTCATTACATGTCTCATGTATGTGTTAGTATTTTAATTTTGTTTAAGTTGTTCAAGAGCTTGATTAGGTCAAGAATATGTTCTACAAACTCTGTTCTCTTGACACTGCTTAGCATTTTCCCTACACATTTTCTCTTCAATCTAGACGTTTCTTAACTCCTTCCCTTGTTAGCCCTTGGTTGTTCTCAAGTGTAATGATTTTTCTATGCATCTTACAGTCTGTATGTATGATCAGTCATCTCTTATGAATCATGGATAACCTTTCATGGAATTGTTGTTGTAATTAGACAATTGCCATTGTGAGAATAATCATTTAATTTGTATGGAAGTCTTTTTCATATTATTTGACTTGGTATTGTAAACTTGTCTTTGCAAGATTCTCTCGGGGGGAACAACAGAACTGTGATGATAGGTAGATTTGTACAACACCATAAATCATTTGGCATTATCAATATATTGCTTATAGAATACTCTGTGCAAGTAAAATGGAATGTGCAATGACAATTGGTCTCGAATTCAAATCTGAATAGAAGTACATTATACATAAGAAGATGGTATATATTCTATGATTTAAAGAACCCAAAAATAAGAAAATTAATAGGTTCCATTTTTTTACTTTCTCTTAGACACTTGTTTAATTGACGAGACCCTCAGAATGTCTTGTTGATAACTAGCAGTGTTCAAAACTCCTGAAGAGGTCAGATCGGTGTGACATTGGATCTGTCTTGCCGAAAGAAGTCATCGACAAGACATGGACTATCGGAGTGAGTTTTCTATCCTATGTCGATGATTGATCTCTCACCGATGGGTTGGCTTCGGTGGTCATCGCCAAGAGTCTTCGCGATGGTACATTTCAACGAACATTTTTTAAAAAAAAATTGCATTGTTTCGTCGCAATTTCGACGAAACCCACCTACGAATCACTGAAAAGGTCCGACGAAGTTGCTATAGCTGCGATGAAGGCTTCGTCATAAATCCTTTCCCATTTCATCGCAATTTCGACGAAGGCCACCAACGAATCACAGAAAAGGTCTGACGAAGTTGCTTAGCTGCGACAAAGGCTTCGTCATAACTCCTTTCCCATTTCGTCGCAATTTTGATGAAGGCCACCGATGAATCACAGAAAAGGTCTGACGAAGTTGCTTAGCTACAATGAAGACTTTGTCGTAACTCCTTGCCCATTTCATCGAAATTGCAATGAACTTTTGGTGTTGTTTTGACGCTTTGGAAGAGACATTGCAATTGCATTTTGGTTGTAATTCGTCGGTGGATACACGAAGTTTTCGTCGATATTCCGACGAACATCCGAGTCATTTTATGATGTCAATGATCGACGAATCTACATTGTTATTTCGACGTTTAATTCGTTGTCAGAATTTTGACGAAAAAATAGTGATGAAATTTTTTTCGTCAATTCGTCGATTTTCTGACAAATGTTTGTTGAATGACCAACGAATGTTCGTCAGAAAATGGAGTCAAATTCAATAGTGCCTACAATCTAATGGTCAAGTTGAATCAACTAATAAGACTCTTGAACAAATCCTAAGGAAGATAGTAAACAAACACAATAAGGATTGGCACACATAGTTGATGTATGTGTTATGGGCCTACCGTACTAGTATAAGAAAATCCAACGGGACTACACCTTATAACCTTATCTATGGTATCGAGGCCATAATTCCCTTAGAGTTAGAAATTCCTTCATTAAGCATTGCTCTCCAAGGACTTATTGATGACAATACTTATAGAGAACAACGACTGCATCAACTTGAGATGCTTGATGAACAACACATTAAGGCTCTAGAACATATCCAAGCCTATGCTAGAAAATTGCAGCATAGTTACAGCGACCATGTCATCCCTCGTGTATTCAACAATGGTGATTTGGTGTTATTCAAAATTCAACATAACATCAATGTTGACCTGATTGAAAAAGGAAAATTTAGTCCTAATTGGTTAGGACCTTATGTAATTAATGAAATCTACAGGTCCAGAACATATACGATAACAGAAATGGATGGTACACCCCTTAAGGAACCTATAAATGCCACGCAATTGCACTAGTATTATTTCTAATCTTCTTGAATAGTGTGGATGATAAAGTAGTAGTGTTAGAGTTAGTAGATGACATTCTATGTGCTCTCTCATTGTTTCGTTCTTGATAAACAATTATTTGTGTGTCTTGAATACTAAAGTAATTATTTAAATTAACTTTTAGGTGGTTACTTTAGGTCTCATAATATTCAAGATAATCTTGTGTGTTATGTTAGATTAGATCCTTACATGCATTTAATATTCTTTAATTATATCATAGGTGCATTTAATATAGCATAACATACTTAATCACAATATTTCATCTAAGAGAAACTATAATAAGTTTTAATTAGATCACATAAAACATGTTAAATCATGGAGACATTTATTAAATAAACTTACAAAGATTATTTGATCAATCACATTTCCATTTAACATTAAACACATAAACATAAATAACCAAACATCAAATGATCATATATATATATATATATATATATATATATATCAAAATTTTGAGTACATGTCATCAATATATACAACATTTTCTAATGTGGTTTATGACTACTGGATCCCTCAGGATCTAGTGATCACATTTGTCTAGAGGTAGTCTGTTGAGAGACAGTGGTATGCGATCATGATCATGAGCTGACAAGAGCATCCAAGGCATACTATAGACCATGTGCCCAACCAATAGCTTCCCGACGATCCTCTACTAGACGATCTATCTTTACCTATAGTCTAACTATCTCTAACCGAAGTCTTTCGACCTCCACTGGGGCTCGAGATGACTAAACCTCCTCATAGGCAGCCTTGGCTTGGTGGGTACACCTCCTAAAGCTCTCATATGTTCCTCGCAGTTTGGTATATAGCTCGAACAGCTCTAGATCCCACTCCACGATGGGTGGGGGCACATAGTCTATATCAACAACATCCTCGTAGACTAATAGAGGCACTATCTCGGCAACAACCTAGTGATAGATATCATGTAGGTCTCTCACAACTCTTGCAAGATAGAAATCATAAATATAATCAGTACACATCATGATATATATATGGACATAAAATTAAAACATAAAGCATGAACATAAGTATAAAGCATAATAGTAAATAAAATTGCATCACCTAGCTTTGTGGCTGACTGTGTAAAGATAGCCTCGTCCTGTGTAGGAGGCATGGAGGATGTGCTAGCCTCTCCATGATTGTAAGTGTCAGTGCATGCTACAGTTGTTGACCATAATCTAGTCTCACAAGTGGGAGCTGGCTCTCTCCACTCGTAGCCAACTAGATCCTCATCTGCTATATCATCACCCTTACTCATCAGCTGCTCCTCCTCCTCCTCCTCATCCTCCTCCTGGCCATCATAATCAAGATCTGTAGCCTCGTCATAGTCCTCATCTATCACATCTACAAATAAGTGTGCACCTTGACCCATGTCTCCTCAACTTTGTCCTCCTCCTTGTCTCACTAATCTAGGAGTGGCCCTACATCACCTATCAGCTCATCGATCCAGAATAAAGGAGTTGGCCATGCTATTTCCCACCACTCCTTGTACGCATCTATGGTACTGACATCATCAACATCGGAGACCAGAGGCATATCATGATCCTCGTAATTAGAGTCACTGTAGACAACATCATCAGTGGTGAATCATCTAGTGTTGTCGGGCCTTCGGGCACTCTGTACTAATCGCCTAAAGAAGGGTCGTGCCATGGGTGGCACCTGTACATATCCAAAATTTCGTATGACATGATCATAGTAGAAGGATCATACTACATAATCAAGTCTTCTTATTAGAAATATTTCCATTTGTAATCTCCTCAACTGACGAGTCTCATCCGGCCATTGTAGTATAAGTTGGTAAGGTCTCCACATGATCTCCTCCTCATCCAATCTGTCAAATATAACTCTCCAAAAATGAAAATCCCCATACTTCCATAACCTCCTCAGAGGGTAGCTGAATGCATGAGGGCACCCTAAGGTTGATGTACATGGAAACCCTGTTGACCTAGTGCATGTGATATGCTTCAAGAACAACACCTGCAATAGTGTACATTGCACCATATTATCGACATCATGGTATGCAAACCACCCTAGATCATAGTATAAGTGTGTAAGGATGTTGCACCCCCAGGAATATACGGTCCTCTACTCTACCATTTGTTGTATCATGTGTACTAGTCCTCCCTCTATATGTGCTCCCCGACCATCGAGGATGAGTACTAGTGCCACAGTAAACATCATAATCTATGCTACAAGTGGAGCTCACGAATATAGTAGCCATGATAGCTCAATCCACGACCCCATGATATCATCTAGAATCGGACCTCTAAGACAGTACTGTATATCATATTTCATCTCTTGAAATGATCGATCCCTTAGAAAATAGATCCTCTCACCCCGAATCAAAATTCGGACAATGTGATGGATGTCCTCTAAAGTGATTGTCATATCGCCTATCGCGAGATGAAAGTGCATGTATCTGCATCCCACCTCTCTACCAAGGCCATCAACATAGCATCATGGTACCTCATGGGGGGCATGAGGTATGCCCAATACAATCTAGTCATCTATAATACATATGTCTCCTCCTCTTATAAAGTTGGGGCTAAGTCTTGAAGGCAACAGAACTGTCTACAGCTAAGACGCTACTATGACCAGGGTGGAATCTCACAAAAAAGTAAAAATATGTCCTATAAGCATTCTAAAATCTTAAATCTATCAAAAAAGTGTACCAAAGTTGTTCTAGTGTACTTTTCTAAGGGTCCTAGACACTTTAGTTCCCTCTTGGGACACTTCGCAAAGAAATGGGACACTTTGTGAAAAAGTGGGACACTTCACGACAAAAGGGGACACTTTGCGAAAAAAGGGGACACTTTGCAACAAAAAGGGACGCTTTGCAAAAAAAAATTCCAAGGTCCTAAATCTATCTAGAAATGTGTAAAAACATAAAATAAATGCATAAGAACAAAGCTGAGGCAGAAAAATCAACTCACCTGATACTGTTGCTCACTGCGGGCTACCTCCTCCCGCAATACGTCTTGTCTCAAAGGCTCGTACTCTCTTCAACTCGGCATCTTCAGTCACTCTTCACCAAATTCAAGCTACAAGAAGGTAAAAGACAAAATAGTTAGAAATTACTTCACTTTTTACTCTTATATATGCTAAAAATTAGGGGTTTTACTATATTAGGGTTAAAAGTGCCTTTCATTCAAATTAACATAACAGGAGCTAGAGACCTCCATTTTTAACACCATTTGTTGCATTGGAATCGTGATTCCACTCTCGTCCTCATCATACAACTATCATTATGTGGTATGGTACTTAGAAATACCTTATGATATGACTGACCTAATTCGATGTGGTTAGACTGCTACCTTGATTCCACCTTCGTAAAGCAAACAGAATCAAGGGGGTGCATACATCTACCCTTGAATTTGATTTCTAGCTAGAAGAAGTTAGATAAGACAATTTTTGGACAACTAACAAATTCATGTTGCAGGATGTAGTTCCTAATATTGTGGTTCTGCAGATAGCTATAGTGGGGGCTTCATTCTCCCATATTGTGAATGGACCTATATGAGTATTCTTTTATGAAATAGAGTTTATTGTTTGGATTCCTTTAGCTTACATATGCACATAGAGTCATATGGGCGCTAAAGTGGGGGCTAAATGTAGTGTAGAAAATTGTACACTCTTGAAAGTAGTGCAATTTCACACTTAATTTGGACCTATTTTAGCATGCTTGCATTTAATACCCCTTTAAGTCATCATTAATAGGCCCCTAAGACCCTTTATTTCAAATCTTGAGGCTTATTTCAACTAAAAACTTGAAAAAATACACAAAAGCATCAAAAATATTAACAACCCACCCCAAAAATATAGGGTGGGACTCATACACCACCTTGGGCATATGAGTCCCCCTAGGTGTGACCCATACACCAAAGGTGGCGTATGAGTCTCATTTGGGGCTTTTTTAGGGTTTGAGGGAGAAAATAAACTTTTCAATTCAAATTTTTAGTTGATGTCAGCTTTGAGATCTGAATAATGATAAATAAGGTGTTCATGCCTATATAAGCAAGCTTCAAAGTCATTATTTCATCTGAGAAAGCATTTTTAGGAGCAATTTCAAGATCCAAGCATTCAAAAGTCTTCAAGGATTCTTTCACAAGAGCATTCAAGTTTCAAAAGCAAGTAGAGTTGATGTCTTGGAGCAGCATTAAAGTGTTTTTATAGGTCTTCAAGCTCACTCTCATTCAAGATCTAGCATTGTCAAGGGTTGATTATGGTTGTCTATGGTGAATCATGATGGATTCTAGGTTGGGGAGATGCAACTGCCCATCAAGCCAAGCCTAATGACTTTTTTCCTTGGTGATTCCATCCTCCATTATCACTCTAATTTCATCCTAAGGAAGGTGCACACATCATCATGACTTATTAGAGTGATTTGATGTCTCTCAAAGTGATTCATTGCATTCAAGCTTCATTCATGCATCTCATTCTTACACATTAGAATAGGGTTGCATTGCATTTCTGATTTCCTAATCTTAGACACACTTAAGGTTAGGATTTATGTTCACATTTACATCCAAGTTTCATTTTTTTATCAAGGTTTAACTACCAAACTAGGGGTTTGACCGAGGCAAATCCCCCATAAGAAAATCAAGTATATATTCTATTTTGCAAGTCTTTTTACGGGTTCAGATCTAGAAATCAATTTGGGAGAGAAGAGCAGGTGTTGAAGTGCAGATATGAACTTTGAATT
>VDFB02283308.1:0-48265 GCA_007258455.2 Sequoia sempervirens
GCTTTGTTTGAATTTTGTCTTGCAAATTGAAAATAAACATTCTTTGAAGGTCGACATCAAGAATCTTAATGTTTATTTGTGAATAAAGCATTTGATATCGTGCTATAAAATTAGTGTCTTTCTCATCATCCTTTTGTTTACATTTCATTAGGTCGGAGAAAATCATCTTGGGACCCATATGAATTTGGAAATGGTTGTAAAAGGAATTAATAATTTCATTGAATGAACTAATTGAATTATTCGGTAAGGAGAAAAACCACTCTAAAGTAGTATCTTTGAAGGATCTAGTAAATAGCTTAGCCAAGAGTTTATCTTCAAAAATGAAATCACTACATAGGGTTGTGTAAGCAGAAACATGGCTAATAGGATCTCCTTTCCCGCCATATTTCTCAAATCTAGGAACCTTTATACCTTGTGGCATTTGTGTTCTCAATATCAACAAGGATAGCAGATTGGTTTTGATGTATTGTGAAGGTTGTCCATTGTTTTTTTTATTTAAGGTGGTGATTTTTTGTTGAATGAATGTCATGTTTTGCAAAAGTGTGTTAATGATGGGATCATTGTTGGTATTGTGAGATGGAGGGGAATAAGGTGGAGTGGTGTATGTTTGTGGAGGGCAAGTGAATTGTAGGTTTGTAAGGGGAGATGGTTGAGGAGATATGAGATTTAAATGCACAAAGATAGAAGTGTTCCTAGTTGAAATACCTAAGGAAGTGTTGAGATTGCTAGTAGGTTGAATGGCTGCGGTAACATGAGTACTATTGTATGTAGGAATAGAGATGGGGATTGTGGAAGGAGGAATGAAATTTCCACCTTGGATTTGAGTATACCCCAAAGCTTGAGCACAACTAGTCATGGTAGGGATGTTTTTATTAACAAGATGACCTATACCTTACATAATCTCCATTCCATGTTCGATTTCAATCATTTTATTTAGATTATCTAAAGTAGGAATGATACTAGTGTCAATGTTTTCAGTGTGCACAAAGCCTTGTAACTTTTCTAGGACTTCATCCATTCTTATTATGATTTCTTACGGGACATGAGAAATATCATGCACATTGGTTGTAGGTAAGGAAGTCATTGGAAATGAGGTATGCAAGCTATAATCCATAGGGGGTTGATTATCAAAACTATTAGTGAAAGAGTTAGAAAACCCAAGATCCATGTCGAATGGTGTATCATAGGATGACATGAGTCTCGAACTACGTCTCACAATAGTATTTCTAATAGGACACCAATTTATAAAGCTCATACAAGATTCATAAACTCAATGGCAACCCAAAATGGAAAGAGGGTAAAATGATATGCAATGACCTAGAATGTAATATATAAATGCATTTTTCAGATTCTAAACATGGTGGTTTTTTGAAAAAAAAACCTAAAAATAATGTCTTGTAAATATAAATTTTTGAAATCACACAATGCACTAATTTTATGAAATTAAGCTAAATATGACCAAATTGAAAAACACAAATTTTGTAAATAGAAATAGAAATTTGAGAACAACAAACAAAAATGCAGAAATGAATGTTTTAATGCCCATAATATTAGAATATGACCCTCATCAGGGACTCATTCGCCCTAAGGTAAATGGATCCTAGGTTAGGGTTTTGAAAAGGTTTTTTATAGATTTATGAGTTAATTTCATTAGTTTCAAGATTCTAATTGTATACACCTAAAAATGGTCACATCTCAATAGTCTGGTAATTAATTAAATATTTTTAATATTTAATTAAATCTCTGAATTCAATCTACATATAAATGAATTTAAATAATTTATTTATATTGTTCATTCTTTCATTTCGATTAAATAAATAAGTTTATTTAATCACTTTCTTATCCATTGCTTAATTATTAAATAAACATTACGATTTATTTATATTAATTATCACATAATCTTGGCTTGAATTCTTAATTCAAATAAAGATTAAATATTCATCTTTTCTTAAAATCTTCTAAAGTTCATTTACAATTAAATATCTTAAATATTTAATTAAATCTTCTAATGTCTATTCACATCAAATATTTCAAAAATTCAAATCCCCCAACCCACATAACACATAAAATTAACTAAATTTATTGATTTAATTTGGATTATCTGCAACAACTGTGAAACAACTTCAAAACATAAAATCAACAAATTTCTCTATTTCTAAGCAAAGTTGTTCCTGTGGGTTGAAGACAAACCTCCATTCTTCTCTCCAACCTCCCAACATCTTCCATCTTCCTCTCAAACTCTCCATCTCTCACCATTCAAATTTACCAAACAATCTCACAGCCATTGATCTTTGCCAGCTAGGCTCTTGCCTGTAAAAAATCTATAAAAAGGACTGTCGGGCCTTTGAAAAAAAAGAGAGAAGCTTTTGTACGGGAAAACTATAGCCAATCTTCTAACATCCATAGCATTCCATATTTTAGCATAGCATAGCCCATCATATCAGCATTCCATATCATGGCCTATCATTCTCATATCATAGTTTCAATAGGATTCATAATCCATAGCCCCTCTGCATAATCTACATCCCCTGTGCATATCTGTATACCAACACTTCACTCCACTAGCATATAGGATAGAGAAGTACTCTCCCTTTGAATACTCGTTCTGCAGGTTGCCATTCTGAGAAGCTTTGCTTATACAATCTGAGAGCAGCAGCTTCAAGCGAATCACTAGAGATAGAGGACAATGGAACGATTATGAAGAAGCTCTGTTTGATTTCTTTGATTTCATTCTATTTAGCTTTCTTTAGTTTAATGTTGCATTGGTGTGTTTTTGTCATCTTGTTTTGACATTAATATTTTCCACACACATTTTTGGTGCCCACCGTGGGGCTCACTGCCCCAATTTTAACATCTTTGTGCAGATTTTTTTTTTTTGGACAGGTTACAGTTGGAAGAGCATATTAGTGCATCAAAGACGTTTCAGCGCATTTCATGCCCAGTTCAGCGCGTATTAATTCTATTACAGTGCATCTTAATCATCTTTCAACGCATTTTAATAGTATTTTAGCGCATTTTAGTGATTTCTTAGAGTTATTTAATGATTCCACAACGCTCTTTGCAGATTCCACAGCGCTCTTTACAGTTTCCATAGCGCTCTTTGCAGTTTCCTTAGAGAATTTTTGTTTTAGCGCTCTTTAACTCTGTTTTAGCACTCTTTAATTCTATTTTAGTGCATTTTTCTTTGAGCACAAATTTTGTAAATCTGCAACTCTAATTTGTAATTTGGAAAAAAGAAAAAATTGACTGGATTCAACGCGACCGCGGCCAGTAAGAGCTTTATAAAAAAAAAATGAACCAATCTTAGGATAGTCACTTAATTAGAATGAATCAATCCTAGGATAGTCACTTAATTCAAAAATGAAGCAATCCTAGGATAGTCACCTCATTTTCTATTTTGGACTAAAAATAACTCCATGTCTTTTTGAAGCAATATCTTCACCTAGCATAGAAAACTATTTATTTGGGCTTAAAATTGAACTCTTGCTTGCTATGATTAAACGGTGATAGGCCTATGCTCTCCCTTTAATTGGGTGATCAAAATGCCAAACTCATCTATTCTATTTCATGCAATTTTAAGCTTTGTTAAAACCTTTTAGAAGGCCTGCCGTAGTGGGAAAAAGTACTCACCCTACGGGAACAACCTAAGTGGGAACAACTAAATGACACCATTTACTTTAGTAAATGCGGATGGTTGAGTAGAAATCCCATTGTGGTAGTGTGCATTGATAATACATCCAAAGCCTTTTGTTCTAAAGGTTGGGAGGTCTCTCAAAATTATATCTAGTTTTGCATACCGAGCTGGAAACCCATCTGATGAACTTTGAACTAGGTAAGCTGCTTATGGGTTTGAACACATAATTCTACGGTGCAAAGGGGAGAGAGAATCTTCCCCCCAAGATGCCTCACTACCTTCACCATAGACCCTAACCATTGACTATTTCTCTTTGGTTAAGACTTGGAAAAGGAAAAAACACGGGCACCCTTTAGGGGGTGACAAGGCTGTGTGAGTTGACGTAGTTTTAAGATGTGAGCTCTGAAATTATTGGGTGACCTTTTGACCATAGGAGTGAGTTTGTTTGATTTATTTTATCATTGGTCTTGGAAACAACTATTCTACAACTTGCTTGATGTGTCTTCGAAACATTAATTCAATAAAGATCATCCAGAACTCACAATTACATTGATTACTCTCATGTTAAGAGATTGGAAATCCACAACCTTTGTTGAGAAATCTAGTCTCAAACGAATCAAAAATCCAAAGAAACCACTTAGCTACAAGAAACTATTGAAGAAAAGACGATTCTTGTACCAAAGTTGAAAGGTTTTACTTAAACATAGAACCTTTATCCATCGATATCATGACTATGTTAGAGGTTTCACTGATGATTATGTTGTAGAACCATTATACTCATGAGCTTTCTTTCAAAGAAGAGCCCTTTCTCAAAGGCACAAACCACAGGTGATGTATTCCGTTCTTCTTATATTCCCCAACCTGCAATTGAATATTCTACTAGTCTGAATCAATTTTTGCAATGGAGAACTCAATCACATTGGGCATTTATCACAAATCCATCTTTTTACGAAGCTATGATCAAACTTCATAAAGTGCAAAATCTTTTTTTTTCTTGATCTTTTGTTTAATTTCCCGCAAAAAGGATTTTCATCCTTTCAATCAGGGAAAACATGAGCTAAAGACTAGAAATATTTTAAGTCATAGAATCTTCATTCTATCTTGACTTTCATATCCATAAAAAAAAATTGCACTATTTCATTCTTTTGATCAAAAGTTAGTAGAATTTGGGGAAAATCTTATGCTTGACATCTGCAGGATCTCAAAGCACATGAGAAAAGAATGAGAGAAAGTACCACAAGAAAAATGGTTGATAATGGTGGGGAAAGAGAGAGAATCCATTTCATCTTGAAGGGATAACGGAAGAAAGAAACTGAAGAAGCTGACGGGATCAATTCCATAATTTTATGGAAGGATTTTAGAACGAAACAAGGAAAGATATTTCCTTTCATTAGCTAATCAAGGAGCTAAGTTACCTGCTGATTTTGATATAGAACGGATTAAAGAGAATCCTGAAACTCCTCCTAATGATTTTAGTGCCCTTACTCAATAGATAAAAGAATTACAAGAGCAAATAAAGGAAATGCAAGGGGGTACAACAAAGAAGTATGTTTTGGATGACATATGTCCTTATCCATTTGATAGGAGTCTTCAAATGATTCCTTTTCCAAAACATTGTGAAATCCCTAAATTTGATAGGTACAATGGGAAAACTGACCCCATTGAACATGTGAGGGATTTCCGAAATATGAGTCTAGAATTCGCTTATGAAGATACCTACTTAATGCAATTGTTTCCACAAAGTCTAGGTGGACAATCCATGGAGTGGCTTTCAAAGATTACTCCCCCCATCAAAACCTTTGAGGAGTTAATAAATAACTTTATATCACAATACTCCTACAACATCCAACACTAGATAACCTTGCTTGATCTTTGTAAAGTGAAACAAAAAGTAGGGGAATATTTCACTACATTTTTGCAAAGGTGGAGAAGGGTGTTTGCACGATATTCCCGTCCTATTCCTGAAAAGGAAAAGATGGATATTTTCATCAATAGCGTAGATCAAGAATTAAGCTACAGGATTAATCTTCATTGTCCTCCTAACTTTGAAAAATTGATTGAAAACACAATCACCATTGAAGGGGCCTTGATCAAAAGAGGAGTAATAAAACTTGATAATCCAAGTTCATCCAACCATAACAACAATGATAAAACAAGGTTTTGGAATAGAAATAAAAATATCGTCAATGATGGTATAGTGGATGCAAACAATCTACAAACAAGGTCATCTATCTTCAACCTATCAAGTGCTCCACGAACCAACCAACAAGGAAATACCAACCAACAAGGAAACAACAATCAACAAGGACAAAACTTCAATCAAGAAAGCATGACCAATCAAAACACCAAGGATAATCGTGGTAATTTCAATAACAATCTTGGCAATACCCAAACATCAAATCCATCCAAACCCCCATTCTTTTCAAATCGACAAAATTTTACCACTTTGGGTCAAATCGACAAAATTTTACCACTTTGGGTCAAGGAGCTTCTCGATAATAAGGTTATTACCTTACCACCACAAAGAGATTATGAGCCATGAGTCAAACCACCATCATGGAATGACTCATATTATTGCAATATTAATTGATGTAAAGGTCATAGAACAAATAATTGTCAAGCCTTGCAAAATCTAGTACAAGATTTAATTGACAATGGCACTATCACAATTGAAGGACATCATACCAATGACGATCATCAAGCATTCAAAAATCCTTTACCAAACTATCAAAATGGGGAAACATCAGATACCAAAGCGAAAAGCATAAATAATGTTGAAGACAATATAATTCGCCACATCTATGCAGATGATCAGCGGGTTAATGTTATCAAAATCAAGGAAAAACAAGACTATCAACAGGTTAATGTGACTACGAGAGGACAAGAAAAATTTGTCTTAAAAGGAAGTTCACCTAAGGTAGCTATTCCTCCTCCAAGTCATTATAATCTAGTTGATCAACTGAGAAAAACATTAGCTCAAATCTCCATCCTTGAACTTCTCAAAATATCCCCCATACACAAGAATATTTTAGAAGAAGCTCTTATAAACACAACCGTCGACACTAATTTGGATGTAAACAAATTTCAAGCTATGGTGGGAATTTGTCTTCCCCCGCTTGTCTTTCATTCTTCGAAAAAGATGATGCCTCCATGACACATCTGCATAATTCATCGCTTTATCTTGAAGTCATGATCCATAAACACCGAATCAGACGTGTCTTGATAGATGGAGGAGCCGGTTTAAACATTTGTACCTTAAAGCTAATACATGCTTTAGGAATATCAGAAAATTCCATTGATCCACGAAGGAAAATAACTATCAAGGCATATGATGATGAAGAAAGATCTTCTAAAGGACTAATAATGCTACCTATCAGAGTGGGACCTATTGTGACAAATACTTTTTTTCAAGTTCTAGATCATGATCTTTCCTATAACATACTTTTGGGTCATCCATGGATTCATGATATGCAGGCAGTACCATCAACGTACCATCAATGCCTCAAGTTTCCATATGATGGTTGTAGAAATAACTATACAAGTTGACTACAATAGCACCCAAACTTGTTCAAATCTCCGAGCAACTCAAGACGCCTTTGTGCTGCACAATAGGGAGGCTCTTACTACTTCTTCTTCCAATCTACAAGGCCAATTGCAAGAATTGACAAAGAATATTGACACCAAGCTATTTAAAATACAAAGGAGTAGGCGAATATTCGCTATGCCTTTCTACCTTACCTCCTTCTCCAAGGTCACATGGTCAGCCAACCCTATCAAATCAAAATATCGCAACAGCCTCTACATCCCAAGCTTTTGTGCCAATCACAAAGTTTGATGGACAATTCATTAAAGTTAACACTACTGAGGAAGAAGCCGAAGATAGGGACATCCTAAGTTGGCTATACAAAGATGAAGATGAATTTGTATTGTACATGAAGTTACCTACTGAACAATATGTCAAAGGGTATACCATCATGCAAAGAATGGGCTATGAAGGAAATGGTCCTATAGGAAAAAGAAAAGAAGGAATCATTGAGCCAATTCAACCTATTTCAATACATCCAAAAGATAAAACAGGACTTGGATATGGTAAAGATACAGAAGAGTCAACTTCACAGCGAGCACGACAAACTCATGAAGGAGAATCAATTTTAGATAAATCCCATGAAGATGTCACTCTACAAAAATTTTATGAATCAGTTTTCCAATTGCAGAACAGTTCAGACACTGATTCTAATGAATATGAATGGGACACCATCTATAATGATGAATTTTGGAGAGACAAACAAGTTGATACCATACAAAAATATGCACCCGTTCTCATACAAGGAGAAAGCTCGGGAACACAATCACTTGAATTTGAACCACAATATGACGATGACTCAAGTGAGGATGATTCAGATTTTAATGAGATTGATAATCGACAGGAGAATACCATCATAGACCTTGTCCATCATGAAAATGACAACCATATCATGAATTTGACAGCTCAAGACCTTACCCAACCTAATGATCCCATACCTTTAGTCTATCCAAAACTTATTGATTGGGACAACGATGCACCTATCCATATCCCTACATTCCATGATGATGAGGATATTGTAAATTTCCTTTGTTCATCTAATCAAGAAAATAAGTGTTCCATCAAAGAATCTCATATTCAAGATTTTGATAGGGAGGGTGTCAAGTCTCTTAGCTGTAAAATAAATGAAATAAAAGATGGATCTATCGGTGAAAACCGAAAAATGACAATGGTAGATCACAATAAGAGAAAAATAAAGAGTGAATCCGACGGTGAAAACCTTTTTGAGGCACTGAAGGATGATAAACTTGACACTCTTCCCAAAAATTATCAAGAAAGATCTTCTGTTTTGATTGAGCCAACAAAATCAATCAACATAAGTACAATAGAGCAGCCAAAAATCTTGCAACTTGCAGCATCATTAATAGTGGAAGAAGTATTGAAATTCACAGAATTGTTGAAGGAGAATCAAATCAATTTCGCTTGGTCATATGCCAATATGCCAGGGTTGGATCCTAATCTGATAATGCATCATTTATCTATAAAACAGGGAATAGAAACACATGGAAACCAAAACTTAGAAAAATGCATCCATGTTGCATTGTGGTTGAAAGGGATTAAAAGAAGCTTTTTAGATGTTGGATTCATTCGGAGTCTATTGACTATCACGGAATGGATCTCCAATATCGTACCTATTTCAAAGCCAGATGGAAGGATTAAAATTTGTATAGATTATAGAGATTTGAATAAAGCATGTCCTAAAGATGACTTCCCTTTACCAAACATAGATATGATTGTTGATTTAACTATTGTCCATGCAATGTATTCATTAATGGACGGATTTTTAGGATACAACCAAATAAAGATTGCACCAAAGGATCAAGATAAAATAGAATTCACGTGCCCTTGGGGTACCTATTGCTGGAACATAATGCCATTTGGGTTAAAGAATGTAGGAGCTACATACCAACGAGCAATGACAACAATTTTTCATGATATGATGCATACATTCATGGAAGATTACGTCGATGATCTCCTTGCCAAATCTAACACAAGAGAAGGACATCTATAAATCTTGTCAAAGATCTTTATCAGAATGGAGAAGTTCAATGTTCGACTCAATCCAAAGAAATGTGTCTTCGGCGTTAAATCTGGAAAACTCGTGGGATACATTGTTTCAGAAAAGGGCATAGAGGTTGATCGAGCAATCTCTTCCACAATCCATCAGGAGGTTTATCGCTCAAATGGTAGAAAAAAGCTTACCATTTACACATCTCTTGCATAAAAATGTCCCATTCAAATGGGAGGAAAAGTGTGAAGCAACATTTAATCAGATCAAGCAATATCATATGAATCCACCAATCCTAATTCCACCAGTTCCAAGAAAATCGCTCATACTTTATATTTCAGCAACAAAAGTATCTTTGGGAGTGTTACTAGCACAGGAGGATTCTACAGGAAAAGAAAGGGCCATATACTATATCAACATAACTTTAACAAGTCATGAAGTAAACTACACTTTCATTGAAAAATCTTGCCTAGCAGTAGTGTTTGCTTCCCAAAAGTTGCGCCACTATATGTTGGCTCATACAGTTAAGCTGATAACCAAAATTGATCCACTAAAATACTTCTTAAGTAAAGCTACCTTAACAGGAAGACTTGCAAAATGGGTAATGATCTTAAGTGAGTTTGACATTCACTATGTAGATCGAAGAGCTATAAAAGGACAAGTCATAGCAGATCAGTTGGCCGAAGCACCTTTACAAGAAGAAAACCCAATGCACATTGAATTTCTTGATGCAGACGTCTTCACAACAACAATTAAGAAATCATGGACATTGTACTTTGATGGATCTTACACGCAACATGGATCGAGGGCAGGGATTCTTTTTGTCACACTTGAAGGACATACCATTCCAAAATCATATCGGTTGATGTTTCCCTGCACAAATAACATAGCTGAATATGAAGCATTGCTCACAGGAATGAAGATAGCATTGGAATGGTGGATTACAGAGCTGCAAGTCTATGGTGATTCACAACTTGTCATTAATAAAATCAATGATGATTATCAAACTAAAGATGATAAGCTGCTACCTTACAAGAACATGGTGGACGATTTTAAAAAGTATTTTGTGGCTATCAAGTTTTCACAAATCCCAAGGATTGATAATAAAGTTGTAGATGCAATGGCTACAATTGCTTCCTTGTTACAATTATCAGAAAATAAAAAATGGTACGAATTCTTGGTGGAACAATTGTTTTCTCCCGCCTATGATAATCCTGAGACCCAAGTCATATGCCATTTAACCGGTTTTGATTCACCTTTATATGGCAAGACTTATACCTACCTAAAAAATAACATCTTACCTCCAGACTTATCCCGAAACCAAAAAAGGAATTTCATACGCCAATCATCTCGCTATACCTTGATTGCCGATATCCTTTACCGACGTGGTCTTGATGGTACGCTCCTTCGATGTCTTGAACGTGACGAATCTAAAAAAGCCTTACAAGAGGTTCATGGTGGTATTTGTGGAACTCATTCAAGCGGTTTAACCTTAGCCAAGAAACTTGTTAGAATGGGATATTATTGGCCTACTATGGAGAGAGAATCTTTTAATTTTGTCAAGAAGTGTTCTAAATTCCAGATCCATGGGAATCTTATTCATGCACCTGCACAAGAACTACAACCTTTCACTCCGACATGGCCTTTTTCTCAGTGGGGACTAGATCTTGTTGGTAAAATTCATCCTTCATCATCAAATGGGAATAAATTCATCATCACGGCTATAGAGTATTTTACAAAATGGATCGAAGTTGTTCCTTTGACGACCGTGACCGGTAAACAAATCTCTTCATTTATCCTAAATTACATCATCTGTCAATATGGAATTCCTAATTCTATCATCACTAATAATGGGAGGTCTTTCAAGAATCAGGATGTTGAAAAACTTTGTGAAATATTTCACATCCAACACATGTTCTATACACCTTACTATCCATAAGGAAATGGTCAAGCAAAAGCTTCAAACAAAACAATCTTGAAGATCTTGAAGAAGACGGTAAATGATGCCGGTCGTGATTGGCATGTCTAGTTAAATCCAGCTTTGTGGCATACAAAACTAGCATTCGCACACCAACAAGAGCTACCCCATATGCCTTGGTA
The DNA here is from genome assembly GCA_007258455.2 of Sequoia sempervirens. NCBI lineage: Eukaryota > Viridiplantae > Streptophyta > Pinopsida > Cupressales > Cupressaceae > Sequoia > Sequoia sempervirens. The sequence continues at coordinate 11,326 of VDFB02283308.1, forward strand.
TATGGAGCAAAAGCGATCTTACCATTGGAGGTTGAAATACCTTCACTTAGGGTCTCACTAAAAGGATTGATAAATGATGAAGACTACCGAGTATCTCGTCTACAAGAGCTAGAATTGTTAGATGAAAGACGTCAACATGCAGCTGATCATTTGAAGGGTTATCAAAAAGTTATGTCCCGTAGCTATAATCACAGAGTTAAACCACAGACATTTCAAGTAGGTGATTTAGTCTTGAAAGAAAATCCACGCAATCAACAAGACAGAGAAAACAAAGGAAAATTTGAACCAAATTGGCTTGGTCCATTTGTCATCATTGCAGCATATGGTTCTGGAGCATATCAGTTATCTACGTTAGAAGGGGACCTATTTGAAGAACCGATTAATAGCATTCATTTGAAGAAGTTCTATGTCTGAATCATCAAAACTGAAAAAGTCTTGAAAAAATACATAAAAATTAGAAAAAAACAAAACAAAATAAAACAAAATATATAAAAGCAAAAAACAAAAAAATTCACATAATCTAAAAAAGCGCAATAAAAATAGGTGGTGAAAACCTAGCAAACAGGCGCTACTTGTGATCAAAATGGGCTCCTCTATCTATTAGCTTATGTCTTGCATTCGCTTTACGACATCATCTATCCATATCTATCATCTGTACATATCTATCATATCCATATCATGCAATGGGAAATCCTTGTGTTTCATCATGGCTTGATGAAATTTGTACATATCCATAATATTCAGGTTGTGTTTACATTGGGGGCAGAAACACATACTAAACAAGAGAGGGGCAACGAGATTTTAGAACATCACAAATGGACAAATGATGGTTTGACAAAACACAACATACATTGATGCATCAAATCAACCACAACACCAAAACGATCACTCAATGCCAATGAAATCAAACAAACATGGTCAAAACAATGTTAATCAAAACAAAAACATCAATGTTGATAACCAAGTTGGATGATCTTAATCTGAATAATGTTTGGAATACTTTAGGAAAAATTTGAATTGTTGGTTGATTTTCTATCATATCTCTGGAGCAATTCGATGATGTACTAAACTAGAAAAGCAAGGAAGGAGTATGATTTTTTTTCTTTGTCTGTTGTTTGCGAGGAAATCATTAGTACTATGCAAATTGGTCACGAGATATGCTCTACTAAGTATCATTGATGACATTTCAAAATTTGCATGGGAAACAGGTTAACTCTTGTCTGTTTATGCAAGTGATACTCAGGTCATCTCGGTTCAATTATACCTAGATGCTTGTATTATCTTGCTATATCAAAATTCATGAAAGCAATACTCAGGTTATCACTGGTGCTAATATACCCTTTGATGCTTGTATTAACTTTCAACATTTCAAAGCTCTATGATGACACAAAAAGCACAAATAAGCTCTCAGAATGGCAATATTGCATGGATAAATCTGCATGGTTAGTATAGATTACATTCAAGTTACATTTTGCATTTTGCATTTCATAGATTTTTTCCAAAAAGCTGGCAAAGTATCAAATGTTTCATATCTTTTGAATAAAATGACTGAGTACAGTTTGACATTCACAAAAAAAAAAAAATCAATATCATCATATAGTTGCATTATCATAAAATTTTCCATACATATGTACATTGGAAAATCATAAAAACAAAGCATACATCATAATCAAAAAATTCATGGGCATTCATAAATTGTATCATCCATCATTTCACATTCATATTCATTCATCAATAGATTGCAATCGTAATATCATAACATTGCACTTTCATTTTAATATCTAAAAATCATGCATACATATACATCATGAGCATAACATCATGAAACCATCACATAAAACATCATGCATATAGAAAAGAGAAGCATTCATCACATAAGGAATCATCGTTGCATATCATATATCTCAAAAATGAAGGTCAAAATGTACAAAGATGTCAAATAATATGCATCATAAAAAATGGGACCATATTAGTATGTATACAAATGTCTCAATAGAGTATCAATAAGACATCATGCAAAATGCACTACGAAGTGCTATCCTCTGATGTTGCCGATCTCAGCTCTGTCCCACCTGCACCTGATGGATCTGTCCCACCTGCACCTGGTGAACCCGCCCCACAAAACACCTCCAATGAAGCCTGCAAGTACATAGGGTAAGGGCGCCATACGAATCTGTCATCTCGGCCCATGGGATATAATATCCTGCAATATGATCATCTCTAAATATCTGCCTCAAGGCATCAGTGCCTCCCACCTCCCGGCCGTCAAATCTCACTATCTCACCCATCACTGGAATCTTCAGGATGCGATACACATCCTCAAGAGTCACGGTAATCTCTCTTGTTGGCAAATGAAAGGTGTTTGTGTCGCTGTGCCACCTCTCCGCAAGTGTTGTCAATAAGGCTCTGTTGAGATGTACTTCAGGCATGTCAAGTAATGAGGTCAGTCTGCATGCCTCGATCACATCTCTATCCACCTGTACAAGCTGCAGAATCAACCTCCATGTTTTTGGGAATCGCTCCTGTAATTGCAAGATGCTCAATCTCTCCTATTGAATAGGAAGAATCATCAAGTCAAAGTAAAATCAATATCAAATCATCAAGTCAAAGCAAAATCAATATCAAATCATCAAGACAAATCTGAATATCAAATTTATCAAAATCCTGTTTGTTTTTAACAACTTTAGAAGCAAACTTATCAAAAACCTATTTGTTTTTCATCATCATGAAAAGAAAATTTATCAAAATCCTGTTTGTTTTTAACAACTTTAGAAGCAAACTTATCAACAAAATATGAGCTATAAAGTGCAAATAGAAGACTGTACTCAAAACTAATGGAACCAATAGTCAAAAGATAGACCTGGAAGGGGGAGAATGATGTGTACCAGTCAACAAAAGCCACTTTTTGAAGCTCGCTAAGGACTCATTTTCCCTATGGTGAATGGGTCCTAGATAGGGCTCTACAAAAATCCTTTTTGGGTTCTCTTCTGCTCTATCTGCACTCCCAAATTCCTAATTTTCACTATCGGGCAGTCGAAAATAAATCCTATAGAATAATTTCTATGAAATGACAACTTTTCTTGCAGCTTTGACAACTTTGCAACTTTCTTCAATTTTTCTCTTCAAAGGATCTTCCACCTAAAATATGGAATCACACATCAAAGAGAAAAATATTGTTTATTAGGTGAATGGGGGTTTTCCTTGGTGAAACCCCATTTTGGTAATTAAACCTTGAAATGAAACAAAGTAGCATGAAGGAATGATGAATGAACAAGCAATGTCACAACTCACCAAAGCCTTATTTGAACCTTGGATTGTAGATCTACAACTATCATGAAGTGGCTTCAATGGATGTGGATCTTGATCTTGAAACTTGATTTGAAACAATGCCTTTGAATACGTGAATAGATCTTAAACTCTACATCACCATATTAGCTCAAACAACATGCATGATGTAATAAATCTTTGACATGATAATGGAATCTTGGTTGCTGCAATAATTCTTCAATAATCATGCCCTTGAATGTGTTGAAAATTCTCTTGAAGTCACTCTTTATCATAAACTCGCTATCACGAACTTGCTCATAAAATTGCTAGGTGAAACATAGTAAAATGATCTCTTATTTATACATATCTTAACATTAATTCCCAAAATTCAAATATCACAAGCTAACATGTGAATACATATTTGAAATCATTGAAAAACCTCCAAAAACATATTTTGAATTAGGGTCCTAGGTCTAAGTGAGGACCCATTCGCCCTATGGCAAGTGGGTCCTAGGTCACCTAAGACACACATTGCTCAATGTTAAACATTATGTTATGGCATTTATGAATGTTGATTTTTATCCTTTGGAAATTGCAATTAATTAGGCTTGGATTTTAATTAAAGGGTCCAACTAAGGAATAATTAACCTCAATTAATTGATAAAACCCTAGATTAGTGTGAAAGTGTAAAGGTACATCTTATAACACCAAAAATAAGACACAACTAGTCCATTTTAATAAATAAGGCCTTAAACTCAATGTGAATATGTAAAACATATTACAACACTAAATTAAAGCATCATTAAGTTCAATTTATTATATATTATTTATTCCAAATTAAGTGTGAGAAAGGGATACTTTTTCCTACACTACAAGGAAAAACCACGGTGAGGGTTAACTCATAATATATTATAACCAGATATAGTATATTACAGAAGTGCTCACTACCCACAGAAAAATATAAAATAAAGAAGGTGGCACATTACCTATTTTGAACTATTACAAATACATCTACAATATGTAGGAATATAGTTCCAATGAAGCACAATAATAATCTTCACACTGATCTGGATCAATGCTCTACTTTGCTTTGCATTCACACACCTTACAACTCAATTTGTACTACTCTAATAAAGTTCACATCAAAAAATTGTTCATCATTTCTTTACTATGATCTCTATCTCCAAAATAATCCAACATATATATGCACATCAAGTGTAATGTCAATTAGGTCGGCGTAATTGTATGTAACACACAAATTCAACTTGTTAGACCCAAAAAAAATTCTCCATACTTCACGCCACAGTTCAAAATTCAAAACTTCTTAAAATAGGTCAGCATGGACCTAAAATAGATCCCATATAAAGGCTCAACACATATTAACCCTTCACATACTCACTAAATGTGTTAGGTCAGCACACCATAGGACCTAAACAAAAATATTTCAACTGTTCATCTAATTCACAATATGTGGACCTCAAAACACTATACCATCTGGAATTCAAGCTCAACTGACATCTAGAAACTTATCTTCAACACCGCAACATTAAAGACTCATCCATGGAGGAGTGTGGAATCTCCCACACAAACACACTATACAAAAAATGACTATGAAATGCTAGATCATACTCTATCATTAATATCTCTCAAAATACTTCACCAACCAAGATGAAATATTGGATTTAGATGCATCTATCAACCACTCAAATTAGGTTAAAAGCGTAGAGAAAAATATTCCTTTGTGGAGTGGTGCGGATCGAAAAATGATACACTGTTACACTAAACTGGTAGTTCTAACACTTATTCAAATTTCCACACAATTGATCTTTCCAGACCAAATCTTCTTGCATAAATGACTTCCTCAGCACCTAAAAAATCTATTAGGATAACCCAAAGTGATATGCAACAGTGTTGACATCAATGACAACATTGTATTACATCGTTATGAACCTTCTCCATGCTCATGTTTCCAACTAACATCATCAATGAAAATCTCCTCAAACTTCCAACACCTTTACTAAACCATATATCCCAAAAATCATTACTACATTTTCCCCTTTGCATTCTTGACAATTCTAATTCAAGTTAAATGTAAGATTTATGCTAATCTAAGTGTTAGTTGTCACTCAATAAAGTCTAACAAAGAGATTTTCCAAACCTAAGATACCTAATATAAGCTAAGAGGAAGGTATCCCCTAATTCTCTTCAATAGGAGGGAAGTATTAGGAGTTGATTATCCTTATAGTTTCACTTAGCCCCTTACTCACCTAGCCAAAAATATTAGGGGGTAAAATTTGTTAATACACACACACACATGTCTCTATGTGTGTAAAATTAAATAAATAAAGAAAGAAAGAAAAAGAAAATTGTTGATATCCATACTCTTGAATGAAGAATAGTTTAAAATAAACACACACACATGTATTTGTGTGTGTAAAATAAAATAAATCAGAAAAAGAAAAAGAAATTTTTTGATGTTCATACTCTTGAGTGAAGAATAATTTAAGCTCAAATCTACAAGGATTGCATCCATTAGAGAAATAAAGAAAATTATAACATACGCACACACACAAGTTAGGTAAGAATAGGATTCTTGCTTGCTTCCTAGGGACATATTTTGTTGAGGAGCTAATACTTTACCTTAGGTTCAACTTGTCTGTATTTCTTATCTAAGTCTAAAAGGTACCAATAAAATTTGGTTACTTTTTGGGTTAACAACTAATCTAAGTGGTCAATCTAGTGAAGGACCAGTCTTTAGCCTTTTGTAAGATTCAACTAAATTATTCTATTTCTTCCCCATTCCTTCATGATTCCCTAATAAATCCTATCTTGGAAGTTTAGTGGGTCACCCTATTCTAGTCAACCTATAATCTTGTAGAGAAAAAATTCTACTAAAGAGCAACCATAATGTTAATTTCAAATGAAATTTATATAAAAACAAACAATAAATCATGTCATGCCATAGTGGCATACTTAAAAAGTAATAGAGAATGTGTATATATTTAATTATATATAGTCTAATATGTCCATACCAAGTTCACGTTGCATCCATCTCATATATAAAAACAACTAGAAAAAGAGCATGATATAGTATCATACATGTACAAGAATAAACATTTATGAATAATTAAACATAAGTTATATAACCATCCATATCCATAAGAGAGAAGAAAAATAAAATACTTCAATTCAAACTATGTATAGAATGCTACAAATCATGATCTTTGCAAATAAGTTCCAAGTAAGTGTCTATATGTCAAGGTACAAGTTGCTCCATCAAGTGAGCTAAAAGGGAAAAGAGGGCACACAAGAATCTGAATCTCCCCATGTAAGAGGTAGCTAAAAATATTTGGAGAAATAGAGAAGTAGGAATCCTAAATAAATTGAGGTTAGCTTTGGCCTATAGATCCTCCAATACTCCTACTCCATTGACTCCAATTATTTTCCATGTTGGATTTCTTGGGAGTCCTCTAAGAGTGTCCCTTTGAAGGGACTTGTGTGTGAATTCATTAGTGTGATTAACCTAGTGTTGTAATTTATGATTGATTATGTGTCTATTTGATAACCTTGAGGTTGGTCATCTCTCATAGCATAGTGATCTTTGCCTCGTGTAATAGCTGTAGTCCTCTAGGATGTTACATTTTGTCTAGCATGTTAATTAGGAGCAAGGATATACATATTTAGACATGCTAAGGTATGCACCTATGCATCAACCAAAGTTACCTCTCTACCTTTTCTTTTGGTAGGGATTAAAAATTAGAAGAAATAATAATGAGGATTAAGAGGTGGATTAAACTAATTAATCAGGGATTAATTAACTTAATTGGGATTATAGGACTTAGTAAAATAAAGACTAAGGTTGAATTAAAAGAAATTAATTAATTAACCTTTGAGGAATGGAGCGTTAATTAAATATTTAATTAAATATGATGATGGAGAGGAATTAATCAAATAAATAATTTAATTAATTAAGAAGCATAAGGATAATATTTAATTTAATTAATTATGGAATGAGGAGTCAATTTAGGATGTCTGCAGGCATGACCTAATAACAAAAGGTGCCCTAAGTAGTGGTAAAGGTTGTTTTATATTGATCTTTAAGGGTAATTCAAATATTCTTGTATTTGGAGAACCCATCCATGAGGTATATCATAACATGCCTTGCTATGAGGTCGATGATCATATCTATGTTTGGAAGTGGAAAATCATCATTGGGACACACTTTGTTGAGATCTCTCAAGTCCTTACAAACTTTAATTCCTTTTGGATTTTTCTAATAGGGACAATGTTGGAGATCTAATTTGGATAGTCAATTGGTCTAATCAATCCAACCTCCAATTGTTTCTTAAGCTTTTATTTTACTAGCAGTGTGACCTGTGGATGCATCTTCTAAAGTTTTTATTTTATTGGTTGGGTGTTGGGATGTGCCACTAGAAGGTGTACAATGAGAGAAGGATCTAATCCTAAAATATCTACATAGGACCAAGATTATTTATTTAGACATCTCTTAAGAAAAAATATAATGGTTTCTAGTTCTTCTGTCAATATTCTTACTGTAAGATAGGTGATTTTTGGATCAATGTCAATACCCAAGTTGGCCTCTAATGATTCTTCTACCAAGATTGATGATTGATTATGCCACTATGAAGATGTCAAGGGAAGGTTGTATTCCTTGTCTATTGGTGCCTTAAAGAGGTTTTCATTAGTAGATATTTCATTTTCTATTTCTTTCTCTTTTGCATCCAATAGTGCATCTTAGAGATATTTTCACTAGGGGACTTTATTTTTTTTATTTTTGCACTAAGGAATTAAACTTGTTCCTCAAAATGAGCTATTTCATCAAGATATATTATAAAACCTTGTTTGTGCTCAATTGTTGGAATGCTATCATAGAGCCCCATGAATTCAACTATAGCTTCATCATTTTTAACATGTCTAAAGACACAGGCTTGTTTTGGTCCCAAGTAATGAGCCCTTAATGAATTGGGGGGGGGGGTCAAGGTAAGTTTAAATAATGGGAGTGATGGCACAATTTTCATGTCATGAAAAAGCAGAGTGAATTTGATGGAGTCTTCAAAGTTCTATCCTTTGATGTATTTAACAATGAGAAAGGACCCCAAATTGTTAGAGGTTTCATTGGATTCTAGGATATCTCAATTAATGATATATATCCTAAGCTAAGTTTGTAGTGATTAAATTTGATGGTGAGTGGGTTAATGATTCCTTGTTCATGGTGTTTTGGGCCTTTGCCTTTGTAGCCCTTGTTTTTACATATTTTGAGTGCTTTTGGACAAGTTTATTCCATAAAACATGGTGCATATTCTTCATCTTCATATAACTATGAACTTATATCATTATTCATAATCTCATCATTCAGGAAACCATTCTAAATAAAGAAATTTGTATCGTGCATTAGATGACCTATGGATCCTTATTGGTATTGTGTCCAAGTTTTCCATAGGATCATGGATAAATAGGGAGTCAAGCCACATAGAAGATATTGTAAGTCTCATACTCTCCATGTCATTTATTGATGATCTTGACCTTGATTTGAGAATTGGGATTTATGGATGTTGTTGATGCCAAAGTGGCAATATCAACATAGGATGAGGATGGCAATGATGGAGATGGAATGTAAATGGCATTGTTGGAGAAGGAATGGGATTAATGGGATCTATGCTAGAGATCTATTAAAAGAGGCAAGGATTGGTAAGAATTATGATTTCTATGCCACTATGGGAAAAATTAATGCATTAGTGGTATGTGGATGGAATGATCTACATGGCATGAATTCATAGGTGATTGAGGAGAAGGTTGTAAGGGAGCTCATGGTCAATAATTTGGAATATTATTTGTTGTAAGGAAAAGCCCACCTACATTGGAAGCCAAATGGAACCTTTTGATTCTCTCTTTGCATCATCATAAGCTCTAGCATTGATCTTCTTTTGTGGTTCTATGACATCCTTAGAATATCCTAATTGTTTGATAAGTTTATACGTACAAAGATTTAAACTAGGCTTGCTATCTATCAAGACTTGTTTGACCTTATATTTATTTACTATAGATTCTATATGGAGTGCTTTGGTACGGGGTGGATTAGGAGAAGACATATCATTTGGACTAAATGAAAGTTGGTAATAGGTATGAAGAGGATAAGTCATCCTCTAGGGCTTAAAATTGATTTGGGTTGATATCATTGGGGACTTGTGTCTCCCTTGAGGTTTGGTCCAATATTTCCTTATGAATAAGTAATGATTTGAGAAGCTCTAGGATGGATATTTATGTTGGAGTCTTCTCAAGAGTTTCTAGGAAGTTATACTAGGTGAATTTTTGGGAGGATGAGGCTTCTCAGATGGTAACTTGACCATGCTTGGTGGTGATGACATAGTTAGAATTTTTATATTGTGATGGTATTGACTTGTGGATAAGCTTCTTCAATATGAACCACTAGAAAATCATATGATGTGGATGCCTTATTTACATTGACATCATTTGTGTGGCTATTTTAGGATGAGACTATGTTTGATGTGGACGGCTAGTTTTGATCATACTTTTTGAAATGAATCTTGATATATGCCTAATTACTCACTAAGTGATGTTGATGGTGTTTTCTGCACAGCAACAACTCAGACAGAATACAAAATCCTATCTCTCTTGAAAGGTAATCTCCAATAATGACTTACTGAAAATCACCCCAAGGTCTCTCGGGTGTTAGGTCATAACAATGCGTAAAACAACTCAGATGAAATGTGAAATTGCTGGTAATCACAATCGGACCTTACTACAAGCAAGCTAAACCTTTTCCATTTACCAGATCTAACAATATGATGGTCTTGAATCCTAAATCTAACCGAATAACAAAGAAATTGCAAAAGATAGGGGTGCAGGGAAGGTAATAAAATCTAAATTATTGAACAGACAAGCAATGCAAATGACATATATTTGGAATGGACCTATCTCAAATAACCAATTCCTGTTCGACCCACAAGGCAATCTCTACAAGAACAGTGCAATCTTCTGAGGAGTATAAATTTTCAAATCATAGACTTGCATCTACAACCGAACTTAAGCACATTTGAATATATATGGTCCAGGTTGACTTCACCAGCCTACTACAATCAGATAGTTACTGGGAGTGTAGACCAAAGATAGCTACCAACATTCCAAATATGAAATCACATACACCATTTATCTAACTAAACTAATTTATTTCTAAATAATAAACCCTAGATCTTCAAGCAATGTGAAAGATAGAACAAAAGAACCATGCAAGATGAGATAACACAAAGGATTCCACCAGGAAAACCACAATGTCTCCAATTGTATTAATCATCAAATACTGCAACAATTTCAACTGTTCTGAATATGATATCTGCTTTAAGAAATTCTAAAACTCTAACTATTGCTCTTGCTAATCTCTACTATCAAAATCTTCTGAACCGTTACAATAAGGCAAAAAATGCCTATTTAACCAATTAATCCCAGAACATGTCGGCCCAGCCAAACATTTTACAATAAAGATAATAACAAAACCGCCAAAACAGGTCGGCCAGGGAAACAAACTAAGGCACACATTTAATGCCATCATCCAAGTCGGCCAAGGCACAATCCCCAAGGAAATCCGGTCCAATGCATGCCCTATGATAATAGGGAAGCACAAATCTCGAGATAAACACTAACCGCTGCTTCCCTTGTCCTTTCTCCGCGCTGGTGACCCTTGGACCCTCAAGAAAACTCCTTCCAACTCAGCAACAGGTGGCAATGGAAAAACTTTGAGCCGGCATTTAATTGACTCAATCCCCTCATTGGACCGCTCAATGGTCCCCTTCCAATCCTTTCTGCTGGTTAGGTATCTATCTATCACTGCCAAATATGTAGCCGCATCATCAAGCATATGGCCAGTGACAACCTCATCAGAATCCGGGGCATAAACCTCATGCCACCATTCCTTCAATTGATCCAAACTAAGGTACTTGGGAGCTATCTTATTCCTCCCTGTCATCACTTCAAAAAATGCAATGCAACCCTCATAGATTGCAGTAAGGTCGGCATCAATGGCCTTTCTTCGTTTCTTTATCTTTTTCAGGGCTCCCTGCCTGATCTGTAGTGCTTCGAACCATTCCCACGGTTCATCCAACCTGGAAGAGGGAAGAATTCCATCCCTGCCCAATTGTTCCCTGCCATGTCCCAGAATAATCTTTGTCTTCTGCAACAGAGAATCGACATCATTCATATCCTGAGAAAGGATACTTTCCATCAGCTCTTTTCCTTGGACTGCATCCTTGCCAACTGACAGGATCTCCTTAATAGCTTCATCCCCTTGTGTCCGAACACCCATCAACCAGTCCATGGCAGCTTGTGTGGAAGCCTTCATCTTCTCTATGCCAGAAATTGTTTCCTTCGGCAGAAATCCGGGAGTAGAAGAGGAGGACGGATGGAGGGACTGTAGAGGTTTCATGACCTCCTCTAAGCTTTTCCTCAACCTTTCATTTTCCCTTTTCAATTCCCTCTTTGTCTGAGTCTCCTTCCTCAACCTATCCAGAATCACAGCACTCGACCCCTCGAATTCCTCAATGTCTTGTTCTAGGGAAGCTGGCCCAAGGTTGATGGTTTGGACACTGTAATCCTGGCCTATTACCTCTTCTCTTGTTTTATCTGCAGCAGGGGTGGCGATGTGTACTACACGGTTATGCACCTCATCCCTTTCCACCCGGGAAATTATCTTAGCTGCCTTCTTCTTTTTCCCCTTTCCAATCTGAGATAACATTGCATCCCAGTCGAGAGGAGTGTCTCCACTATCACCTGTTTCTTCCTTGCTATTTCTTTTTCTAACCAGTCCGGGGCTACAGGGTCCGTCCGGATTCCTTCTGCGCCAGTTTTCCCCGGGTCCTCTGTGGCTTTCTCCTCTTCTGTTACTGCCACCTCGACTTCTCCTTCTTCTGTTGCCTTGTCCTCATCCTTCTCTGGGGGGTGTTCACCTTGGTCCATCTCCTCAAATCGCAACTCAGGAAGCACCGGCGATGGAGTTCCAGCGGGGATGCTCTTCTCTGGTTCTGGAGATCCGCGGCCCTTCTCACTCTCCGGAGAGTCCTCGTATTGCACCAAGGGAGAAGTGTGCCCTTCTTCTGTCTCTACCTCGAGCCCGGCAGCCTCACTGAATAATGCCCCTTCCTCAAATGGCTCTGCTTCTCCGCTGATTTCCTGCTCATCCGGATTTACCGGTTCTGTTACACCCTGCGGAGGAGAGACAGGCCTGTCCTGTTCAGTGGCTGGCAATATTGGAGAAGAAACCTTCGGCTGTGCAGCATCCTTTGGGGACGGAGTTCTGGATCTTCTGGTGTATACTTTGGTCTTCTCCCCTCCGGAACTTTCTACATCCACAACCGGAGGCTCATCTTCCGAAGTCGTTTGGCCTTTCTTTTTCGCCACCCTTGTAGTTCTGGTCTTCTTGGGCGGTGGAGGAACATCCTCCTCCTCAGCTTTCTCCACCTCCTCCTCGTCCGAAGACCTGCTGATAGTCAGGGTCTTCCACCTGCGTTTGCCGATAGGTTTCCTTTTCGCTGCAGGTTGAGTCCCCTTAGGGCTTCTGACCTTGATTTTGAAAGGAGAGGCTTTGGCTGTTTTCCCTTTGGGGTCCTCTTCCCCGGATTCCTCTGAAGTGGACATGGGGTTGAGATTCCCCATCAGGTCGAAAGTGAGGGGAACATCGGCATTTTCCAACACCCAGACCTCATGTTTGATCCAAGCAAAGGTATATTTTAGCACCGGAGCCATTAAGTCCTCCAACTCTGTCACCTCAGGCTCATTCCAGTCAATATCCGCTACTGACCTATCCTTGATGGGTTCATAGACATGGTCCTGGACCAGTTTTCCATCATCCTCCAGCTGATCTGGAATCAGCTTCACATTGTACTGCCTAATTGCCTCCACTGGCAGCCGGGAATACCTTTTCCTTCGTGCATCAAGGTCATCCTTGATGTTGACCCAGTAGTCCTCCAAGTCCTCCTTGTGCCTGTATTCCCGGGTAGCCCTTTTCTGTGCCCCTCCGGTGATGTCAAAATTCATTCTCTTTGAATGGAAAGAGAATCCATAGGCTGCCAATTCCTCACCTGCAGTATGAGCTGATTGAATGGAAGGACACATCACATCCACGCCAATCCCAAGAGGGAAGTCACCTCCAAAACCAGTTTTATGTTTCTCCTTCTTGACCACCGTATCGAACTCACAAATTTGTCTTACGACCTCCAGTAGCACTATGTGGTCAGTGGGATACCTGGGCAATCTGTAGGGAGCAACGGGGCATCCATCAATCCGGAGATAAGTGAAAGTGGGGAACTGGATGAACCAGGCCCCATAATTCTTAATCAACCCCCTAGCCCCATCGGACAATCTGATGTGCTCCGCATTCTGAAGGGTCCGGGTAATGTGCATAGTGAAGGCATCATTGGCCCTCCTATAATCTCCGTGTCCGAGGTGCAATTCCGGATAGACCTCATAGATAATGTCCTGTCCAATAGTTCCTGCCGGAGTCAGTCCCTTGTAGGGATAGGAGATGGCCAGTATATATATAACAAAGGAGGACATGGTGAACTTCTTTCCTTCCAAAACATTCCTCAGTTGCCTATCTATTTCTGCACTGATAAGTCCTGCCCAGTGGTAATTCGTTCCTTGGCCTATCTTGGTGATCACATGGACCATCCAACCTTCCAATACCCCGGCAGTTTTGAGTCCGGCCACCCTGCTCAACAGTGTGATGGCATCATAAATATCCGGCCTAAACTTCACCCTGTGCAACTGTTTGGGCAATTTAGAGTGGTGAGACTTGGGCTTCTCAAGCCATGAGTTGATAAGCTGTTGAGCCTTAACTGGCTCGTTCTCATAATACGTGCGAGCAGTGTCAATGTTTAGGGCGCAGACCGAGGGGAGCTCCGGCATGCTGAAAGCTCGGGCAATGGAGGCTGGACTGAAATTTGCCAACACCCGCCCCTCAGTACTAACTACCATCTGTGTGTCAAAGGCGTACTGCCTAGCACACTCCAAAATCAGCTCGTAACACTGGACTGCTGGAGGGAACCCTGCCACGTGCACCAACCCTGAGTTCATCATCCCTTGCCTCAATGCCGATTGGTCCTTCTCAGCTGTTCTCTGTTTGAATTCTTCATAACGCCAGGCACCAACGTTGGTATCAGACACATCTGCCCACACGGAAGATATCTTACTCTCTGGGACCTGACTCCTCATGTCTAATCTCAATTTTTCTGTCTCGGAAACTGCAGATGCCCCCGCACCACCTTTGGACTTCCCAGCAGCAGCTTTGCTTGATTCAGCCTGCACATCCAAGAACTATTATTAGAATCTAATTATTAAGCTCATATTCATCCAAAAGGTTAGCATACATCATACAAATCCATTAAAACCAAATGCCAATTGCCAATTTTCCGAGATCCGGAGAAATCAAATAATCCGGGAAAATCGTATAATCCGGGAAAATACATTCGGGGCGGAATTCCGGAGAAATCCGACCCAGACGGACTCCTGCCACCAAAGCACTATTAGCCATGTAAATCATTAATATGCTCGAAATCAAAGGAAAATCATCAATTTTACTCTTTGGCAATCAAGAAATAGGCATTAACAATCACTCCACCAATTCCCTCATCGAAATATACAAAAGAATGCAATCAGACAGGAAATCCGGAAAAATCCGAATGGGACGGACTTTCACGGACAGCATCAAATGCACCGGAAATCAACTCTGTCCGCGGAATAAAAGGAAACCGGGAAAATCCGGAAGACCAGAAATTCCGCGACAGCCTCGGAAACCCGAAAAATGGCAAAACGTTCACCAACATAGGAGCGACCACAAGATCCTCAATACCAAAGCTCGAATGAACCCAAAACCGACGACAATTACCAGACTCGAATATGCAAAGAGTGTCCAACACTCAGAAGCACTCAAAGGAAGGATCCCATACTAAAATGACGATGCCCTAAATCGAACAATCACATATCCGCCATTAGAACCAGAGCAAGCTTTTAGGGTTAAAATATCAGTTCGGGATTTACCTAAAAGCCCTCTAATCCTCACAGGACGGGGAAGCCAACATAAAACGAGGCGAAAGTCATTCTAACACAAGATCAAATCATCGCATTGGCCGAGACACCCAGAAAACCCTAAATTCGCATGGCAACACATCCCGCACCCAAAACAATTAAGCAACACGACCCAGAATTCCGTCTAAAGTGTAAATATGCAATCAAGCGGATAAACGGAACTCATAGGGCACGAGAGATGTGCTTCAAATAAAAAAAACGGATCAAACCGACTGAATAAATACGACACCCAAAGTCAAAATATGAGCCGACCCCAAAATTTAACAACGCCCAGTACAAGAAAATCTGAAATCACCATGCAAACAAACGGAAGGGCGACGAATACATACCATGGATCAAGACGAGCAGAAATCGAGCTTGGAAAATCAATCCACGTGACAACACGTCCAGGCAACGAGATACTGGCAGCAACACTCAAGCAATCCACGCGCAAACAATCCAAGACCAAACCCCAAAGCTCAAACGAAAGTTCCGAATCGCCAGAGCAGAAAACAAGGAAGCAGTCGAAGTTAGAATGAATCAGAAAACGCCCTAAATTTGCCCTTATACCCGTCTGAACCAAGATACCTCAGCCATTAATGCGCGAAAAGACGTTTCTGACAAGTCCGGAAACCCGTGCCCCAAGTGGAATTTCGGAAAATCCCAGAATGCGCGGAGACACGGATTCCGCGGAAATGCAGAAACCGGGGAAATCAGGAAGATCGGGATTTTGACGGAATCCGGGAAAATCCGACCGGACCGGAAAATCCCGAAGTCAGGAGAAAACCCGGAATCGGAGAATTCGGCAAGAGACGGACAAGGAAACCAGGGCCGGAGAAATCCGCCGGGGGCGGAAAATCCCGGATCCAGGTGAAGACCCGGACTTGGCCAAAAACTTAATTTCAATCAATATCAACCCCAAGGCAAGGGTGAAACCAGCAAAACCAACATGTCAAGACCCCAAAATGATAAATCCAATAAAGTCAAAGGTCAAAGACACAACGAAGAAAGGAGGGTCCCCCACTCCAAGTGGGGCGTGTGTGCAAAAACTGCACAACAAGTGAGAGGGATATATGGCCTTCCATTTCGATCTCATTGTGATTTATGAGATCTTGGATGTGGTTCTTAAGTTTCATGCATTTTGAGAGAGTGTGTCATTTAATGTGATGGTACTTATAATAATCATTCTTTCTATATTATGTAGGTTTAGGTGTTTTATTGTCAAAAGGTTGGGTATTTGGAAATTTTATTAAGTTGTCTTGATTGAGTTTTTGAGATACTACTTTGATAGTTCCCATAGGAAGTGTATTTATATTTTGGATTAGGGGGTTTTGGTTGTCATTTGGGTATTGAAACATGCACTTGAATATTTAAAATATTGGAACTTGTTTGATCTTGTGTTGTTTGTGTAGTTTGAATAAGATTAGTGTTAGTTACCCTGTCATTGATAACAGTTTTGTTTTTAGCCCAAAAGCATGATTTATCATTGGTTTGGTTGTTGTTATCTTTGTATTTGTTCTAGATTTTAACTAAACCTTTAGAAATGAGGTCTTTCTCAATAGTAACCCCTTTTCCAATAATTTTGTCAAAAGTTGAGACATAATGGAATTGCCAGTAAAAGGCTATTTTGGGATTAATATTTGTGATAAAAATATTGACAAGTTACTTTTTTTTTGTATTGTCCATAATAGTGAGACTCCTCCATCATTGAAGGAAGGAAGTAAAAATATCATTGTTACAATTTTTTGAATTACAAAGATTAAGCATATTTAACTCATGCTTGAAATTATATGATAAATGGATTATGAATTTCTCAATCAATTCAACAAAAATATTAAATGGATCCATGTGGTAGTTTAAAAACCATTTGAGTGCTTTTCCTTTCAAAATTTTAGGAAAGCATCTCATAAGATACATGTCATTGTAAGCAACCTCATGGCATGCCACAAAAAGTTCCATGACATGATCTTGGTGGTCTCCTTTTCCTTTATATTTGTCAAGTTTTGGTACTTCAAAATTATGAGGGAAAGGTACTATCATTATTGATCTATCAAAGGGATAGGCACATAGTTCTTCAAATTCATATGTTTATTTTGAGTTAAGGTCCTTGTTTGTATCTGCTTGAGCATATCCTTTATCTCTTACCACTCTTGGGCGAAGGGATTCCAAAGAGTTGGATTTGTGAGGGTGAAATGGTTTGGTATTTTATAGTAATTTTTGATGGGTGGATTGGTATGTGTTTATTGATGGAGTGTGTTGTTGTTGATACAATGGTGATTGTAGATAGGTGTATTGAAGTGTGTTCATTGGTGGAGTGTGTTGTTGTTAATGCAATGGTGGTGGTTGATAGGTGGATTGTAATGTATTTATTGGTGGAATATATTGTTGATGGGACAATTATTGATTGGTGGATTGAAGTGTATTTTTGGTAGGTGGATTGAAGCGTCTTTGTTGGTGGAATATATTGTTAATGGGATGGTGGTTATTTATAGGTGGATTGAAAAAGTGTTTATGAGTAGAATCTATTATTGATTATAGCATAAGTGGAATTATTTTATTATCTACAATTCCCATTAACTAAAAAGTGAATATAATATGAAATTGATTGTTAAGAAAATAATGGGTAAATATCCCTTAATGGTTTAAGTTATATCAATTACTAAAATAGTGTTACATAGAATACTTAAGATAAACTTTAGGGGCTACATGTAATTCTAAATAGTGTTATTATGAGTTGAGTTTTAAAGAATTAAAATTGAACATGACCAAAGCTATATAAAAATGATTTCAATTATATAAAAATGAGCACTTTTCTCTCTCTCATTTTGTACTCATTTTAGTGTCCTCAATTTTCAAGCATTGCTTTAAATTTTTTTACCTCTTAGAGCTTTAATTGATCCCAAACTTGTACTCCATGTGTTACACCCCATTGTTGATTTACCAAATTACTTTAACCTTTATGTTTAAATACAATTTTAATGTATGAATGATGTTGTTTGGTATTTAATGGTTGAATAAAATATATGTATATGCAATATGATGAATTTGCTTTTAAATGATTATATGACCCTCAAACAATATTGTGATTATGTTTTAAATGTAATCAACTAACTATGTGATATTGCTCTATGTGAAATGTAGGAATGTTCATGCCCTCCAAAGGGGGAGGGAGAGTATCCCCCAGGAGAGGAGTTGGTATATGGATCATTTGGTACTGCTATCTCATTTGATGAACACACACTCACTTAAGTTATTTGGAAGCCTCACCAAGTCAGTTCAAGTATCAAGTTGGTGAGTCTTAAACCTAAGTTGATAGGTTAAGTAATGTTAGAGAAAATAAATCCCTATCGTTAAAGGTCCTCTTAAATCATCAAATTACATTGATTTCTAATATCTTTTATAAATAATAAATATAATGCATATAATATATATAAATATATATGAGTAAAGGTATATGTATGTATGTATATACGAGTATATACAAATACGATAGAACATTAGTATTTATATATGTTCATATACATATATATGTATATATGCGTATAAGTTAATGTGGCCGCCATATTTTAGCGCCAGCTTGGGCAGTATTAAACTATTTGGGAAGCCACATAGGTGGTTGAGTAATGCACATTATAAGCTCAATTTAAAGCCACATAAAGCGGCGATGAGAATTATTCTTCATACGTATTCTTTATTCCTTTAATGTGTATGCAAGATTTTACAGGAAAGGAGGATTCGAGCCTCCAGAATAGGCAACTAATTTCTATTATTGGCAAAAAAAATTTAATGAGAATACGAAAAACTGATTCGATAGAAGGAATAAGTAATTTCTTTGCTGCTTATTTCTCTTGATTACGAGAATAGTATTGAGATATAGTTGGGCGTAGAAATAAGGAGAGTTAAGCAAGAGTTTTAAGAAATTTAGTATTGTTTCTTTCTCTTGGGCACATAGACTAGGAATTGAATATAAGAGTTTCATAGTTGGAAGAGAGAATTGGTTATATGACTAGCATTTGCACCTTAAAGAGAAATCAAGATCATCACGTATTTGTATATGAGCGTGTATAGATGCAATGTGTTACAAGTTTTAATTGCGTGTGATTGGATTAAACAATTAATAATAAGTGCTAAATAATGAAATAAAATAAGA
Source organism: Sequoia sempervirens (assembly GCA_007258455.2). Taxonomy (NCBI): domain Eukaryota; kingdom Viridiplantae; phylum Streptophyta; class Pinopsida; order Cupressales; family Cupressaceae; genus Sequoia; species Sequoia sempervirens. The sequence goes on from VDFB02283308.1 coordinate 30,836, forward strand.
AACATTTATATAAGAATAACTAAATTAATATATGAATAATAATAATTTAATATATGAAAAATAATTATTACTAAATAATATAATAATTAAATAATATATGAATCAAGTTAAAAAATAAAGATAGCCACAAATATTTATTTATTATTATTAATAATGATTAATATTAATAATCAAATTAATTAAATTATAATTGTTTTAATAACAATGATTAACACCTTTTATTAATATTAGCATTTTTAAATATTAGTATTTCTAATAAAATTGAGGTGTTTTAAAACAGTGGTAATTTTTTTTAGGTCAGTTTAGAATATTATTATTTTATCCATTCAATATTTTTTTTGTGAAGGGAATTGGACTACAATTGAATTTTACCATTCAATTCCCTTAAATATGGCTTACAACAATCACGTCTCCCTATTTGTATGGCAGATTCTAAGGAGGATTGGGTAATGTAGTTTCTTAGATTCCAAAAATAGATGTGAATGCTAAAATTAAGTCCTGCTTAAATTGTATAAATTTGATTACAATTTCCGATGCCGTGTTATTTCAATAACGGTTTATTAAAAGTAAGTCCTACTATCGCCAACTGTTAATGATGTCCCATAAATTAATTAAAGCTAAACAATAAATAAGGTTTAAGTTGCTTCTTCAAACTTATCTTTCTACACATTGCAGCCACATCTTTTAAATTGAGTGTGCTGCTTATGATTATATCCGTATTCAATATGAAGACAATTTGAAGTGGATAATCTAAATGAGCTTTTTAGGGAGACTAGGCTCCTCAAAATTGCTAGCTTTCTGATCAAGATCTATAATAGAAGGGCTAACATGGGAAAGAACTTGTTTCGGTGCTTGGTCCCATGGACGTTATTAAAAACCATTCATTCATTCATTCATTTCAAAAACTGACAGTGACCCATTTGTTCAGCTGCCCTCCATAACGCTGCGTTTTTAATGCTTGTCTCAACCAGTTGTCGAGGAAAGCAAGAAATATATGGAGAAGATTAAAACATGTATACCGACAATGGACAAGTTGTACACAGACGAGAATGAGTTGTATATCGGCGATGGATAAGAGTTGTATGTGACGAAAAAGAGTTGTATACCGGTGTGAGACAAGTTTCGGTTGAATGTTCACTCTATATATAGTCTATCGGTTGATAATAGGGCAGGGATATTTTAATTGATAGATAGCTTGCAGAGTTCTGTATTTGAGGGCAGCGCACGACATACAGAGGTAGTTTTACTAGAGATTTTCTCTATTGATACTAATCTTTGAATCTTGCACAACTAGTGAGGATATTATCAAGCTTAAAGAAAATATATAGCAGAGCCAAAGTATATTTTATATCAGGCATGTAAATTATTTTATGTATTTGAGCAATTTTCACAGTTTATGACTTAATTTCTCAAGTTTTTGAAAGGATTGTAGAATAGCTCCTTGCCATATACTATAGAGGAACTTATTTATTACTTCAAATTAGAGGCAATTCTTAGTTTGGGTTGTAAATATATATTGGGTAAGTGCACAAAGTTGTGACAAAAAGGGTGCCACATTGAAAAAAAACCCAAAAAATGCTTTTTGCGTGCTCCAAAGTTGGCGAGCGCCAAATGCTTAAGTTAAAAAAATAGCATTGAAACTCTCATTTTTCCCTTGTTCATGACTTGTTTTTGCCATTTTTTACCTCTACAACCCATTCTCACCAAAAGAAGACAATATTTTGCACTCTCATCTTGTGATTTTTTGCGAGGATGTCACCAAGATGTCACAGTGGTGAAAGAGGTATGCATTTCTACTATTTTAATTTCAAAATTGAATTAAATTGTAGATCGAAATAGGTTTTTTAATTAAACTTTTTTTAATTTCCAAGAAATCAATCTCCACCTCCAAATATTGATAATTCACAATCACCTTCTCATGAAGACCCTCCCAAACATGAAGAACATCAAACCCCTCCATCAATTTGTAGACATCCTATAGGAACTCAAGAAAATATTTTAAATCAAATAGGAAACAACAAAAAAGAGCTTGAAGAATTGATTGCAAGATTAAATGAACATTCTACAACCCACCCTCACAGGAGAGGCATTGTTGAATCCCTAAAGTCAATTGTATCTCATGTAGGAGCAATTAGTGAAGATGTTATTTTTTGGTCAAATAAGAGGGAGGAATTAAAATGGTTTTATGCAAGTGGACTTTCCTATGCACAAGTGAAAAAATAAAAAATTAGCAAAGCCGACTTGTGTGGCCTTTTCATAAACCCAAGAACCAATGCACCTTTATCACTTGCATGTAGGAGGTTCCCCATCCATTGGTGCCACCATGAATTAATTAAAAATATTTTTTTAGAGTGGTGGTGGATGGTTTTGACCAACCTCCATGCAACAGTATTTTTTGAGGAAACTCTATTGTGAGCTTGTCCTCAATAAGATTCCAAATTATTTTGACTATCTAGACTTTCAAGGTAGAGGTGGGGGCTCCACACATGATAAAGTAGGTGCATGACATAATCCATAGTTGGCACCAAGACCCTTGGCTAAACCCATGTGGAGCATGTCATCATTCCTTCTATTGTGAAGGACAGTGTTGAGGTGGATATGCTAGACACGATTATCTCTCTCACTCGGAGCATTTTACAATGTGAGGCCTCTAGTAGAGCCTGATGTGGGCGAGTTTTCTAGGCCTAGAGTTCTAATCCACTATTGTCACTCTTGTGGTGTTGTTTGCATGTATGGATGGTGAGAGTGCTCAAGATGTAGCTACACAACATACATCAATTGTAGAGCAGATGGTTATGACAAATGTCTTACTGAATGAAACGTTCGGTATTGATACTCAAGAAAAATTTAGTAAGTTCATTTTATTTTGTTTAATAAATTCTATTTTGAAATGTAAGAATAACTAAATTAATAGAATGAATATGATGAAAATTCAAGGTAGGAGTGTTGATGATACGTGCACCGTTCCCACAATCCCCTATATGCTTATGTCATCGAGTCCATAGGTCAGTATTAAAGAAATAATTATTGTATGTGAATAGTTGAACCTTAAATGAATGATTGTCTCATAACACACTTTGTATGTCAAACAGTTTGTTGGTGGACCTTAGACATCGACACCTCGGTATTCTTGTCCTCGAACAACTTTCACTGAGGTAACCTTTATTCATTAATGGTGTTGTAAAATAATTTTAGCTAGTTTTGGTAATTGAAAAAAATACTATTCCATATATGATTGTAATTTTTAGCACAATTCCATATGATTATGTACAATTATACTTTGTTCTTTAATGAATGTATCCTCTGAGGTTCTATACGGATCTTTAGGGCTTGATTTTCCTTAATTTGATTTTGAATCAAAATGACCTAGCTTTCTTTGCTTAGAAACCCTTGGTAGTATATCATTGGTCCTTATGGTACTTCCACCTATTCCATAAGTTACTTCCACCTATTCCGTAAGTTACTCCTGCCACCAGCTCACCTCTCATTAGAGGGAAACTTGACCTTGATGAACTTAGCAATTAGAACAAAGAAATCAAAAGTAATCATTAAATTATAAAATATTACTGGCTAACAACTATGAATGAGCACTATTAACTATATTAACAACTTAGATTAATATAATGTGATAGACCTACAAAAGTAAGAAGATAATCATTAAGCTTTCAATAAAGTACTCTAAATAATTGAGGATGTTTCTAATTAATGATATCAATTTGAGTATATGAACACGCGTTCCATGTTTGGAAAGCATTAATAATAACAACATTCAAAAATAAAATAAAATTTCAACTTCATTGACAATTCCTATGACATCAACTTCCCTTGAATCTGTGAATGGGAGATCTACCTATGCTAAACAAGAACAAAACACACAAGGATTAGTCAAGCACATATAAATCACATTCCCTATGAAATTCTTGAAGACACAAAGAATGGAAACAATCAAAGCAAAGCATGAAACAATAAACAATGCATAATGGAAACCTAGCTTAATATTTCAAACCTCAATCCCATAGGGGGATTGGTGCCATGTTGATGTGGAACATTGTCCCTTTCCCAATCCCTTGTTGAATAATCTTGGATGATATTGAAGCAAAATGCTCTCAAATGTATGTGATAAATTCCAATTTCCCTCAAAGATAATGATAGCAATTGGAGGATTGATGAATGAAGACGAGTATCATGTCTTTGCTCAAACAATTATGGATCCTTTCTTCATAAGAGAGCCTTCTATTTATAGGACTCAAGGGTTGGAAGAAGAGGTGAAATTAGGCAATGTGAGACTAAAATGAGGATCAATAGCCTTGTGACAAATGTCACAAGGCTAAGAGAGGTGATGGGGATATGTTCCCACATATGTGTGCGCACATTTTGGGAAGAGGGCATGTAAGAGGAAATAAAGACTTGTGTAAGAGGAAGTAAAGGCTTGTGTAAGAGCCATCAAGGCTTGGTGTAAGGGCCATTAAGGCTTATGTAAGAGCCATAAATGCTTGGTGTAAGAGCCATTAAGGATTATCTAAGAGCCATTAAGGCTTGGTGTAAGAGTCATTAAGGCTTATATAAGAGCCATTAAAGCTTGTTGTAAAATCCATTAAGATTTAGTGTAAGAGTCATTAAGGCTTGGTGTAAGAGAAGTGAATGCTCCTGTAAGAGACATGATGGCTTGTAAGAGAAGTGAATGCTCCTATAAGAGACATGATGGCTTGAGAGAGCATTTAAGGTTTGGGGAGAGAAAGTCATTTAGGGGAGTAAATGGAAGAATATTCCATGGGAATATTCCTTTGTGAGGAAAATAGCCATTTAATTAATATGAGTAAATTAATTACTTGTGCAAGTGGGGTTAATAAATCATAGGTTTATTTAACCTTGGTGGGGTTAAAAGCTAGAGGATTGACTAATGAAGATTAGCAGGTGGTTTAAGGTTAATTTTACTAGAATTAATTAATATTAGGTGGGTTAGGGGTTTTTAGAGGAATGTGACATTTAATTAAATAATTAGAGTTATTTAATCAAATGAGAATACATAGGAGTTTTAATTAAATAATTTGGATTATCTAATTAAATGGGATGAAAATTAGTAAGAAGGGGGATGAATTAATCCGATAAAATTGATTATTTGATTAATAGGAGAAAATGATAAATTTAATTAAACAATTAGATTATTTAATTAAATGGCCAGAAAAGAGGTGATTTATGAGGAAATGGTGTTAGAATCAGATTCAAATGTGTAATATTGATCAGGACAATTTGAAGTGTCTACATTTTTTCCCTCTTTTAAGTGAGGTACATATTATATTGGTTCAAAGACTAACGCTTCTCATGATCAATGCTGCTGCCAAGATCAAAAATTCAAAATTTCTTAATTTTTCAGATGCCCCACTATTGCCCCAGTGGAAGGAATTATGCTGCTACACTGCCCCCTCAAGAGATTAGACATAAATTTTAATTTTTGGGTTGAGATCACAATAATATAACAAGAGGAGTGGTTCCGCTAATCAAAGGACTAGAAAGCTTAGATGTCTGATGTAGACAAATTTGATGATGTATAGACAGCCATCGGCCATGGTTAGCCTCATGTATATTTTGATATATCACACATATTCGATACTTGGATAGAACTGTTAGTAAAGATAGAAGAATAAGAAGATTAAGATGGATGGATTAACCATTGAGTCCGAGAAGATTCAGAAATCCAACAATTCTATGAGTCGTTGAGAATTTATTAGATATGGTAATGAGTGATGATGAGTTGCTTACCCAAGGATTGGGACACAAATGGCACAATATTCCTTATGTTTGATAAAACACATAGATACAATGCATCAAGGTATGAATAACCAAGATGGAATTGTATCTAGTGCGTACTTTGACTCAAAAAATAGATAGGAGTATCCTTGTTCACACCCGACATACAAAAACCTTGCTAGGATGTACTTCAAAAGCTTCAAACATCTTGGACCAAAACATAGAAAGGAATAACCTCCCAATGTAATAGTCAACAAGCTGTCAGAAACACCTTCCATACACACCGAACAAAGCAATTATTTGCCAAGATTATATTGCAAGAACATCCCACAAGCACAACAAATGAAGTATAATGATCAATGCCCCATTCCTTTCTCTCTAAATCATTTAGATAGAGATCATCGATAGGTCATAAGATTGAGCACAATAAGATAAATCATAAGAAAATATCAAGTGGACAAACAAGTCAATGTTCTTCATACCTCTAACCAAGGGGATGTGTGTGGGGATAAGAATCCAAAGTGTTTTGCCAATAGATAATACCCATTGTAGGAAGGATACATACTAGGACATGTTAGTGGATGGTGGCAGGTTGATAGGTTGTTTTGAAAGGCCATTGATATAAAGTTGATTGACATGTTTGCTAAAAAGATCAAGAGTTTTATTTTGTATTTAAAAGTTTATTGTTTCAATTTTGATTTTGCATTTGAAGTTTGCTTTTGTTGATTGTTGTGGTTGTTTCTATGTGTTTATCCAAAGGATGAAGGTGACAATCGATTTATTATGGATGATTGATTATCATGGGTGAAGCAAAATGAGACGAATGGTTTTTTTTCAAATATTTGAATTTTTTTGATGGTTTTCTAATGTTTTGAGGCTAATTTTGGATTTGAGGTTTCTTTACAAATGTTTTGATTTACAAGTTTTCAAATATTTTTGTGTTTTTTGAGATTTTGACCAAGAACCTAACCTAAAAGACTATCCTAGAGGCCTTGGGAGCTTATCAAAGATTAGCCTTGCCTACGTTATACATGAAGAGACCACGTAGTTCGACAATCATGTTTTTGACCTTTTCTGATTTTTGACCTATTTTTTGGATTTTGATGTGATTTGGATGTTTTTGGATTTTTGCATGATTTTGATGATTTGGATATGGATATGTGTGATATCAATAATCTATTTTAGGATTTTTTTGAAAACTAAGCTAGGGTTGATGGATTTGATTGATGGAATGATGATGATAAAATTGTTGAAGATACACAACAATGCAAGGATATCCTGAGATGATGATGGATTGATTGGATTTGATTGATCAAGATTTTGAAGTTCGGTTTGGAACAAAATTTGTTTGAATGATTTGATGTGGCGTTGAAGTGAAAACTAGATGCAACTGATATTGATTGTTTGGATTGATGTTCAATGAAATATAAAGTTGGATAAGGAACATATTCTAGTCAAAATATGCCATGGGCTATTGATTTGGATTTTTTCTCACAAATGCCTTGACCAATTTGATTTTGTTAGAGTTATCATGTATTAGCTAATAATTAATTAATCTTTAATTGATTAGTAGTCTAATTTATTCTCATGCACTTAAGATAAACTTAGGAGTGTTTTTACGTTTTTATTAGTTGGGCTAATATTAGATTATTATGTCTCATCTCATATGATGTTGAAATTTGTCATGATCTGATCCCTTTCTCTTTTAGGGTTTTTCTCTTATAAGCACTCAACCCTCATTGTAATTATCCTGAGTTTTCATATCTTCTTGAGAGTCTCTTGCTTTTGTAGCTTTTTCTTGTTGAAGAATATTGCATATATTGTTTGTAGATCTCTTGCATAGAAGTTGTATTTGTTTTTTGTTTGATCTTGTGGCTCATGGTTTTGTGCTTGTTTCACAATTCTAACATGGTATCAAAGTGTGGATTCAACGAACCCCTTCTCAATTTATGAGGTTTTTTTCTTCAACATCGATTGTAGGCTTCAAATATGAATTCCCTTTGCCTTTTTTGAAAATTTTGGAGGTGGATGATTTTAGGTGCATTTTGGAACAAAAATAACTTCACCATTGAATTCAGAGCCATCAAGAAAGTTAGATTTGGCTTTTATTTCGCCTAATTTGAGTTCTTAACGCCAGATCTACGAGGGCTTGAAGTAGTTTTTTTTCCAGATCCGGAGGGTAGCTGCATTTTTGGTGCATTTTGAGCCAAAACGGAGGTTTCCATCATGCTTAGAAGGCCCACAAACCTTTAGATTGCCTGTCAAAACTCCAAAATCCATGTCGGGAGTTTTTGAGGCAAAACAAATTTTCCATAGAGGTCGTACGACCTTCCCAACACGCAAATCGAGGTAATTTTTTTTTAAAAAAATCAAATAATAAAAAAAAATTGAAATGCCTTTTTAAAAGGCCACAAGTTTTTTGTTTAAGTTTTAATTAAAATTTATTAAAAAAGAAATTCCCCACATGGGGGGCGAGGTACCCAAAGGGGTACCACCGCCTGCCATAATGGCAGGTCGGTCGCCCTTAGGCCCTGCCTCCACTATGGGGGGGGAGGGGAGGCCTATGGGGTGGTACCACCCTTGCCACATAGTGGCAGGTGTGACCCCACCTTGGCCCCTTCCATTTTTTTAATTTATTTTTAAAAAAAAACATTTTTTTTTTAATATATATAAAGTTTTTTTCTCCTTTTTTTCTTTTAAAAAATAAAAAGGCAATTAGTTTTCGCAATTTTTTTTGCAAATAAATGTCACATGCATCTACCTAGCAAAGGTTTTAGCAGAGCTCTACATTTGGCAGGCCTCCACTTTTGGAGGTATTTTTTGTCAAATTTGGAGGAGATTTTTTCCTAGGGTTCTAAATTTGGCAGATCTCCAACTTTGGTGACTTTTTTTGCTAAATTTGGCAGAGGTTTTTGTTGCCAAGCTCAACTCCTCTCTGTTGGGTTTTTCATTTTTGCATCCTATCTTCTAAAGGCCATGTCTTGGTCATACGGCGATATTTTTTAGTGTAATTTTTTTTGAAATGGGGTAAAATTTCAATTTCTTCAAGGTGGTGTAGGTGTTTTCTAGTTTTGGCTTTTGTTTTTTTTCCACAATTTAGTTTTCTCAGTGATGTTGTTGTTCAGTTCTCATTTTTGGAGACTTTGACGAGCCATATCTTCTGCATCCGGACACATTTTTGGGTGTCATTTTTTTGAAAGTGCATGTTTTTTTGTGTAATACATCATGGTGCTATCAGTTTCCTATTTTTTTTGTTAAAGAATTGTTTTTTCAGCATGTAGTCCTTTTTTGGGAATTATGGGCTCCCATTGTATGCACTTGTTATGATGTAAATGCACTGAAATAAAGTGCCTCTATATTTCACATGATTATTGGAATCTTTCACATCACTTTGTGCCTTATTGTGCTCACACTATATTATAAAGTGCCATGGGGGGTTTGATGTTTTTGCCTTTGTTTGCAATCATACCTTTGTCAAGTGAGTGTCCCTTCCACAACAACAACCTCATGTGTGTGTGCCTTTTGTTTTCACACCCTTTATATGTGTTGGTACTTTCATATTTTCACGTTCAAATGTTCCTAATTCTTCTTCATGCACTTCTTTTTGGGTATTCAGTTTTAATGTACCTGTCATGGCTCTCCCTTTTTCAACATTATGTGGGGATTTCTACTATTGGTGCTAATGCTTCCTCAATTTTTTTAGTTGGAGTGACCTACATATCTAGTTATTGTTCCTATGTACTTTTGAATGCAGTGTACATTAGTGGTTGGTTACTTGCATTTGAGGTGAGATGAATAATTTACCATATGGACATTCTTACATTCCTATTTCTAGAGGCAACCTTTCATTTTCATTTGATCAGAGACTTTTGGTACTTGTGTCGTTTATATCTTCGAGTTACAGATGTTTGCCTTTGTTTTCCATCTGACTTGAGAAGTGTCATTGAGGACACTCATGCAGATTATTGTCTCTCTCGTGATCAATGTTCTTTAGACTATTTGGTACCTATATTGTCAACTTGCATCTTGCATGTTGAGCAATGTCATTGGGTCACACATGTAGATTCATGTACCGCCTGTATCTTCGACTTCTAGATGTTTACCTTTGTTTTCCATCTGATTCAAGTAGTGTCATTGGGGGCACTCATGCAATATAGTCTCCTTGATCTTGATATTTGTATCTTCAATTTCCAGATGTTTTTCCTTTGTTTTCCATCTGATTCGAGTAGTGCCATTGCAGGCACTCATGCAGATTTTTGTTATCTTGATCCTGATCATCATTTGTTTCAAAGGAGGTTCTTCATTTCATCACTATATTAGTCTTCATTCGACAACAATCTACAACTTCATGCTTTTGTGATGTTCTGCATGTTCCTATTTTTCAAGATATTATCTTGTTTGGAGGCTTCTTTAGTCCTTCACTTGGCGTTCATCTCTTTTTGGAGTGGATTTTTTCCCATGAGGTTTTCTCTATTACTCTGCATTATAGAGATCTTCTGTTTGTACATGGGTACCTTACATGGCCTTGTTTTCCATGACCCATCATGCATTCTATTTTTAGGGTTTTTAGCTATTTCCTAAGTTCATCTTAAGGGGGGGTGTTAGAGTTATCATGCATTAGCTAATAATTAATTAATATTTAATTGATTATTAATCTAATTTATTCTCATGCACTTAAGCTAAACTTAGGAGTGTTTTTATGCTTTTATTAGTTGATCTAATTAGATCATTATGTCTCATCTCATGTGATGTTGACATCTATCATGATTTGATCCCTTTCTTAGTTAGGGTTTTTCTCTTATAAGCACTCAACCCTCATTGTAATTTCTTGAGTTTTAATATCTTCTTGAGAGTCTCTTGCTTCTGTAGCTTTTTCTTGTTGAAGAATATTGCATATATTGTTTTTTGATCTCTTGAGTATAAGTTGTATTTGTTTTTTGTTTGATCCTGTGGCTCGTGGTTTCGTGCTTGTTTCACAATTCTAACATATTTCATGTTTGCCAATGTTTGGATCACCACATAAGTTAGAAGATATAGATCAAGATTTATTCCCGAAGAAAGATGTAATTATCTGCCCCCAGTGTCTAGAAATGTATGGAATGTTATGGATGGATGCTTGGATAGATGCTTGGATGGATGGATATGGTAAGCATGCAAAAGATGCCAAGGATTATCTTGTGATAAGATAAGGTGTTCAAATAGAGAATGCTCATTTGGATAGTGCTTCATGGCTCAGATAATGTTGGGTAGGATAGGATCAATGATAATGACCCATGTCAAGATGTTTACCATAAGCAAGTGTAAAGTGTACACCAAACTTTGGTCAAGATCAAGATAATTTGGAATAGGGATGTAGATGGATAAAAATGGATTAGATAAACGGTTCATGGATGAATGGATTTATTATGGACAAGATGGATGGAATGTTGGAGTTTATTATGGATGGGATAATATGTTTCCACCTGAATTGGTGCACGTAGATGCTTGATTCTACACATGATGTCTTTTTCCCAAGTTTTCATCATGGTACTTGTCCAAAGTGCCACCATAGTGGTTTTCACTGGAGGACAATTTTTATCTCTAATATTTTCATGATTTTTTTTCAATTTTTTTTTTGGTTTTTTGTGAAATATTTTAAGCTCATGTTGAACCACCTAGTGGTGCTGATGCAGATGCTTCCATCATAATGTGCCACCGATATCCTAATTGAATAAGCTACTTTGCTAAGATACGTGCACTTGAATGCAACTTTTGAGATTCCCGATCTACGTTGTTGATACTGGAGTAAACTTTGTCTTTATGTACACATTGCAATAGAGTGCCTTCTAAATCCTTATGATGAAGGGTTGTTGCCAATACATGGTAAATATGATAATTGGATATCATGAATGGTAAAATGGATGATGGAGTGTGTTTAGGAATAGAAGATGGATTGGTTGACTGTATGGAACCTTTGACTCTCCAAACTTGGAAAAATGAGCAATAATGGGTGGATACAAAAGTGTGTGTGGAATTAGGACCAACTACTTGATATACTTTCTACATTGCTTGAGAAACCTGCTTTTGCATTTGTGGATGTCTTTGATGGATACATTTCCCATTTTGATTTTTCCCCATAGTTTCTTTGACTAATGGAGTTTGATAAGGATAATCTTTCTTTGTATTCTTTGGTATCAACTTGTATTTGATTTGTCCTTCATGCTTTGTTACTTCTTTTTCTTTGATGACCTTCTTGATTTGATTCACATCTTTCTTTTGATTTTGGTCCCAATTCATGGATGGGGTGATGGGTGGATGAAGATTTGTGATGTGGCTAGTTGTAGTTTTGTCATTGGTTGCATCATAAGGATTCTTCGTGCTCCCTAAGTTGACATTTTCTTGAGACATAATTTCCCCTAGTATTATGGAAGTAGCACCTTCATGCTTTGAATAAACATGTTTGAAGATGTCTTGTTTAGCAAGCATCCTCTGATAAATGACCACTGCAGATGATGTTATTTCACTTTGGTTCTTCATTGATTTTGAAATATCCAATTCAGTCGAACCTATTTCCTTGAGTTGATAATGTTGTATATCTTCATACTTGATGTACTCAATCTGATTTTGGGATATATCTGATCCTGATGTTGACAACTTAGCTTGACTGTAGGAATCAATAACCTCTTATTCTTGTGTAATATTGTCAAGAGTAAAGGAATCTTGCTCTGAATGAAGATCATCTACGTGTCCATCCAAAGAAATAATCTCATGGGTAGATGGAGGAGTATGTGCTATATGGATATGATCATCATTTGTGACACTTTGTATAGATTGGAGAACACCCATTAGATCATTGTAGCATCTTGGAGATATAGATTTTTGATATTGATTAATTTTGAAATTGCTTTCGACGTGCTTTGGATCAAGTTATTAGAAAGGGTTCTTGGATATCTTCATTAGGCATGGGAAGTGGCTGAATATTCTCTTAATCTTTGAGTGGATTTAGATCAAGTGTTGATTTGAGGATTCCTTCAATATTTTCAACCATGAGGTCAAAGTATGTCAATATGTCTTGGAAACGACCATTGCTAGACTTTGGTGAAAGGCATTGATCATGTTCTTTGGAATAAATTCTTGACATATGTCCTCTAAATTATTGGATGATGCAGAGATATTGTCAACATGATCATTGGTGAATGAATCTTGAATTTTGTCCTAAAAAATGGTGGTGGAGATATTGTCAATGTTTTCAATCATAGGATCAAATGATGTTAATGTTTCTTGAAATGGATCATGGTTGGATATTGTTGAGGGCTTTTGATCATGATTGGGAAGTGACTCTTGTTGTATGTTGATTTCATCATTGGATGAGGTAGAAACATCTTCAAGGTATTAATAGATGGTTGAACCTTGATCATTGTCCTCAATAGTTATTTTTCCTTGATCAAGAAGGTCTTGGATGAGATCTTTAAGTTGGATATAGTTTGATGTTTTATGAAGATTTTCTCTATGATAGTCGCAATAATCTCTACCCTTATTCCAGGAGAGGTTTATGATAGAGTTGAAAGCACTTACTTTTGGAAGAGTGATGATTTTTGCATTAACTATCTTGTGTAATATTGATTCAATTGGCTCTACCAAAGGAGTGTATTCACGTTTGTTATCTTATGAGGTTTGTTTTTGTTGAGATTGACCTTGTGGTGATTGATCTTGGAGATGTGGCGATAGGGCTCATTGTTGATGTTGTTGATCTTGATATCCAACCTCTTGATATTTGGGATATTGTTCTTGATGAGGTTGTAGACACAACTCAATATTTTTATGACATGGTTTAACCAATGGGGGAGTGTGTCAATTTTGGGATAGATATGTCTCTTAATGCAATGAATCAACTATTTTGGTAAGTGGTGCAATTTGATGTCACAAAATTTGATCTTGATTTTGATTTTGACACCCTTGATATAGTTGATTTTGATGTTAGTGAAGCATATTTTGAATATATACATGTGTGGGATTTACTTAGGTCATATCATCAGTGCAGAGGGAGTGCGGATGGATCCTGAGAAGATCCGCGCTATTATAGATTGGCCTACTCCGGCAAACCTTACACAGCTGCGAGGATTTCTTGGTTTGTGTGAGTTTTATCGCAGATTCATGAATGGTTATTCATGTCATGCAACACCTATGACAGATTTGTTGAAAAAAGGTGCATTTTGTTGGACTCCTGAGGCACATGAGTGTTTTGTGAGGTTCAAGGAGTTGATGACTACGTGCCTAGTGTTGGCACTACCAGATTTTTTGAAGCCTTTTGAGCTTCAGTGCGATACTTCTGGTGAGGGCATTGGAGTGGTGCTTATGCAGGACAAACACCCTATTGTGTATGAGAGCCATAAACTAAGAGGACCAGAGAGGCTCTACAACATTTATGATAAGGAGATGCTCGCGATAATGCATGCCTTGGAAAAATTTAGGCAATATCTTGTGGGCAGTAAGTTTTGCATTAAAACTAACCACAACAGTTTGAGACATTTCCTAGGGTAGCAAGATCTCAACGATCGCCAGCATAAATGGGTGAGTAAATTGCAGGCATATGACTTTGATATCTCTTACATCAAAGGCACCCAGAATGTAGTGGCTGATGCTCTTTCACGTAGGCCTTATTTGAGCTCTATGGTTCACATTACAGAGGATTGGAGGCATATGATTGTGGAAGAGTATGCCAAGGATACTTGGGCATCCAGTATCGTTGAGGGATCAATGGTTGACACTAGATACACGCTTGTGAATGACTTGATCATTTACAAGAATATGATTTATTTGATCCCAGGTTCAGAGATGAAGAACATTATCATGCGAGCCTTTCATGATGTACCTACAGTAGGCCATCCCGGGTACTTCAAAACGTATAGACAGATTCAGGAGAGATTTACATGGAAAGGTCTCAAGGTGGACGTTCTTCAGTATGTGCGTGAATGCCCTGTTTGTCAGCAGAACAAGCAGGAGAACACATACCTGGTAGGATTATTGCAGCCACTTCCGATTCCTGACAGGAAGTGGGAATGCCTGTCGATGGATTTCATTACGGGCTTACCTAAAGCCCAAGGATGGGATTGCATATATGTAGTTGTGGATCAGCTGACGAAGTGTGCCCACTTCTTTCCGATTACCACCACTTACACAGCTACACAGGTAGCAGAGGTCTTCTTCCATGAGGTATTCAGACTACATGGGTTGCCTTGGAGCATAGTGAGTGACAAGGATAGTCGGTTCTTGAGTCACTTCTGGCAGGAGGTGTTCAGACTCTGTGGGATCGAGCTTACACCGAGCACTAGTTACCACCCGCAGACCGATGGGCAGACAGAGATAGTGAATAAATGGGTGGAAGGTTACCTCAGGAACTATATTGCAGAGCAGCAAAAGGCGTGGGTCAAGTGGATACACCTATGCGAGTATTGCTATAATACTACCTTCCACATGACCATTCAGATGTCCCCTTTCATGGCATTGTACAGTTATGAGGTGCCGAGCTTTTTGGATTTACTACTGAGTGACAATAGAGTGCCGAGTGCTGGAGATTTGTTGCAGGAGAGTCAGGACACTATGAGGGCTCTCAAGGAGAATATTGCTAAGGCACAGAATCAGCAGAAGCAGTACGCAGATCAGAAGAGGACAGAGAGGTCTTTTGAGGTGGGTGACATGGTTTATCTTATGCTGCAGCCCTACCGTCAGTCTACTCTTAGGAAGAGTGGTTCAGAGAAGCTTAAGCCATGATATTATGGTCCTTTCAGAATCCTGAGGCGTGTTGGAGAGGTGGCTTATGAGTTAGAGCTTCCGGCGGAGAGCAAGGTACACAATGTTTTTCATGTACGCCCCAAGAAGCGCTTTTGGGACACCGTGTGGTACCATCTGCAATTCTACCTCCCTTAGATGATGAGGGAAAGTTGATTCTAGTACCTAAGTCTATCCTGGAGTACAGAGAGAGACAGTTGCGTAGGAGGACTATCAGGGAATATTTAGTGAAATGGAGATATTTGCCTATTGTGGATGCTACTTGGGAGAGCGAGGATATTCTGCAGCATCCGGAGTTGAGATTGCTTGAGGACAAGCAATTTCAGGAGAGGCGGACTGGCCATGTCCCTCATTTCGATACCCTCGTGAGTCGATGATTAGTTTCCATTATGCACCCTCGTAGGCTGATATTAGGATGGATAGAGGGTCTGGCTTGGCTTCTGTGCTAAGTCGATTTACCGGGCTTACCGCCCGGGCTCATTCGACACCATTTGCCCGACGGCTATTTTAGCAAAGATTTGGCACTCGAGCACCCCCGCCATTTTAGCAAAGATGATTTGTCATTTAATCAATTCCCTTTATTCCATGGTCTGTGAATCAGACACATTTTGAGGAGATATTAATATTTAATTGATTTAATTAAATATTAATTATTTGGAGCTTATATTATAAAGTTATAATATTTTAATATTATAACTTAAGTGAATTGCTGAAGGGGGTCGACCATCATTGAAGGGGCCATTTTTAATTATAATTTATAATTAAAAATGTGATTGAAGACTATTGAAATATTAAAAGGAAAAGTTCAAATTTATTTTAAATGATGCCAATTGAGAAAAGTCACACTTTTCAAGAATATAAGGCTTTTGCATTGGGATTTGAGCCATTATGTTGAATATTGGAATTTTGATCAAGTCTTCTTCCAGAGAATGAAGCCTAGGGTTTCTATTGTCTACAGGCATTGGAGAACGAGCCATCTTCAGTGTTGCAATTCAGAGACTGTGAAATAACAGTTGATCTATTGCTTTCAGAGAGATTTCTTCATTCAGAAGTGATCACAGAACATTCACCGAGTATTTACTTTCAGGGTTTTCAGTGTGAGATTCATCCAGCAGGGTTTCTTCAGTTGAGGCGCCTATTTCATTGAGATCTGGAGATATCTAGGGAAGTTGTACCTTTATTTATTTCCTTGCTGCTGTTTCAAAGCCGTACAACTCAGTTGCAGGCCGTACCATCTCATTAAAGGCCGTACTTTTTGTAAAAGCCAAATCGCCTTCTTATTTTACAGTCAAACTTCATCATTGGAGGCGCATATATCACTGGCAGCTTATTCTTTCATCTGGCGTAGGAGGAAGTGGATTTTCATCTTAGCCGTACCATTTCATGAAGTTATCTAGTTGGCTGCAATATCAGGGTTTCATCGAATAAAGTGTTGCTTTTTTCATTTGCATGTATTTGGATCTTATTTGTAATCATTCCAGAAGATAAATAAATAGTCTAGCATCAACATTTTCAATAGATTCTATCATTTCCAGAGTTGTATGATTTTATTTGAATTTTATATCAAATTCTTGCAAAATCGCATTATATCATTTATGCACAAAAACCTCAAAAAAAACCAAAATACACAAAAACAATAAAAAACAGTCAGTTCTCAGAAGTTAGCAGAAACAGGGGTTTCTACACAAGTTTCTCTCACAAATGAATTTTTCCAATTATTGGATTGGAGACTGTTTTATAAATAAGCTGCTGGTTGAATATGTAATTGATTCATAATTAATAAATGAGATTCCCTTGCTTTGAGAGTGCATGTAGGCAATTGCCGAACCACTATAAAATTTGTGTCTTGTGTCTTGTTATTTAATTTTTCTATTATGTTTCTTTGCTCATTTTAATATTAACAATTAGTATCAA
>VDFB02283309.1:0-19742 GCA_007258455.2 Sequoia sempervirens
CGGAGGTCAAAATCAAGTTTTTAGCAGGAGGTGCCTCCAGAACATCTTTTTCAAAATCAGTCTAGCTCCGCGATGAATCTTTCAGCTAGCTTGTCGGATCAATCTGCGAACGGGAAATCAGAGGCAAAGTTGGAGGTCAAAATGGTGAAAAGTTGAAAATGTCTAAATTTTGACTGCCCCTGGAAGGAAAAGCCTCCCGTGAATTCGGAGGTCAAAATCAAGTTTTTAGCAGGAGGTGCCTCCAGAACATCTTTTTCAAAATCAGTCTAGCTCCGCGATGAATCTTTCAGCTAGCTTGTCGGATCAATCTGCGAACGGGAAATCAGAGGCAAAGTTGGAGGTCAAAATGGTGACAAGTTGAAAATGTCTAAATTTTGACTAACACTGGAAGAAGTGGGCGCCCCTATTGAAGAAAGGTGCCCAAAGTTTCATGCCTTAGAGAAATTTCAAGAATTTTCGAAATTTTCAAGATTGCAAAAGAAGAAAGAGGCCTCCAAGTTCAATGAAGCTGAGATTTAGGGTTTTGGAGATAAAAGCAAAAGAAAGCAAAGCAAAGACAAAACCCTAAGTCTATTTAACATCTTTCTTTTATGTTATTTTCATTATTTTTGCAGGTAGCCTTCAAGGGAGAAAGTTGGAGCAGCAAGTTTGAAGAAATTTTTCAAGATTCAAGAACGTAGCTTGCTAGTTTTTCATCATATTTTTCAGACCAGCAACATAAACCCTTGCTTTTTCAAGCTTTTTCATCCAGAAGATCAAACTTTTCAAGAAGAAGACCAAGGCATTCCATTTTTCAATCATCTGGGTCTTTTCTCTTCAATCTTCTGAAGGAAATTTTCAAGAACTTCATCAAGTTGCAGCAGCTACTTTTATTTTGCATGTCAGTGAAATCATCAATGCATTCAGTTTTCAACCATGGGTCCCTTTTCAATGGAATCTTGAAGAAACCCTATCACAACTTTTTAAGAAAATTTCAAAACTAGGGTTGGCTGCTTTTCCGATCAAAGCGTCAGGTGTTTCAAATCTGATTTGGGTCCATTCTAATTGTATTGAACAAAACCGGATGCCAGTTTTTCAAGAAAAATTGAAGAATTAAGGTTCTTTGCTTTTTAATTGAAAATTCAAGATTTTCAAAAGCAGAGCGATGCAGGTTGTCTTTACAGCGAAATTGAGCAAAGCCATATCTCAGAAAAAAGAATTCCAAACAATTTCCCAATACGTTTGAGGCTAAAAAACCAGCGATGGAAATAGAAAGTTGCTCAAGGGTGTCACAGACATAGAAATGAGTTCTGGTCATTCTTCAAGGTTTTCAATAGATTACACTCCTAGGAGTTTAGGACAAATCAGCGTATGTCAAAACTTCTTCATCTGGGTTGGCTTGTGAAGGTGTGATATGAGAAAGAGGAAAGGTATCGGAAAAGAGTGTTGCAATACTCTTCTGATGGAAATCAAGAGAGGTGTCAGAAGCATAAAGTTGCAGAGCCGCCAAGTTATCAATTAGTGAGTCATCTTTTTGGGCAGCGATGTTTTGCAAGAATAGAACTCATAAAACAGTTGAAGAAGTGAAAGATTCTCTAAGGGCGATGAGATCTTGGAGAATCAGAATATTGCCTTAGTTGGCATAGATGCATCGAACCGGGACACAGTTTCTAATTTCCTAGCGGATGTGATCGAGCTTTAAAGCAGCTTTCTTCTAGAAGATTTCTTTCCGCTTTCTTTCTATTCTTGGAATGATCCTTATCCATTCTTTGAGAAGAGAAAGAAGATAAGATGTAATAGTTGGCGTTTCCCGCTTTTTCTACTTTCTAGGGTTTAGATGTTATCTTCTTTCTAGATTTAGTAATAAAGCTTACTTGATGAGCAAGCCCTAGATTCAATGAAAACAAATTTAGGAACCCCTACTCCTCTGCTTTTCTATAAATAAGAGCCTTTGCTCATTAGTTTCTTTAACGGTTATTGCGATAACAAACTGCTGAGTCTCTTTTAGCCAGTAAGTTGTTATTCAGTGTCAGTTCACTTTGTGTTGGAACGGTTATTGTGTTAGCAAATTGCGAGCCTGTATTGCAGCAAGTTGTTATTCAATTTCAGTTCACTTGTGTTGTGATAGCAAATTGTTGAGCCTCTTTAGCCAACAAGGAGTTAATGTGATTGCTGTTTCTATTGTGTAAGAGCAAGATTGCAAGCCTCTTTAGCTGCAATTTCTTGTTCCAGGCATGTTAGAAGTGAGCTTTGTTCTAGAAGTTTGAGTAATAAAATCATGAGCCTCCTTTGCCTTGGTCCAAAATCTCAGATTTTCGTTATTTGTGTTATGCTTTTATGATCTCGATTTCAGCTTACATTGAAGTGTGTAGATGTTTGTTGGAAAAGAGTTTATTGAAGCACTTTGGCAGAGAATCATCCTTGTCCATTTCTAGTTTCTCTTGCTCTGCTATTACTTGAGAAGCCAGAAACGTCTTTAGTTTAAGTTAGTCGTAGTTCAAGTTCTTAAAATCAGAAAATCTCAGCTGCGGCGTTTGTGTTTTATAAACCTTGTGCTCTAAGCTGATAAAAAAGATAGGCAACTTAGTTTTAGTTTATTTTCTTGAATACCATCAGCAAGAGGGAGCTTCCCCTCCTAATTTGAAGAGCAGTTTATCTGTGCATAGCTGTCCGTTTTCAAATCCGCATTCTAGAGGTGCGAATTTAAACGCCAACAAGCTTTAAGTTTTAATGCCTTAGCAAAATTTTCATCAATCTGTTTGCTCCTTGAGGTGCATTTGGGAGGCTAAGCTTCCAATTTATCAGACTTGGATGGATGTTCAAGCTTTTGCCTGATTCGAAGTAGTTTGTTCACATCTCCATAAGCTTGCCCTAATTTGCTATTTTTAGAAAGTTCTTCAAATTTTGCATTTTAAGCTAATTTTTAGCTCCAGAAGGCTTGATTCTGCTTTGTTTCGAACCTCGGAATGTGGTTAAGCTGCTGGTGCCCGATATCTGCCTTGAACCTGCTATTTTTAGCAACCTACTAAAAATAGCAATTGCATAGAATATTGTCAAATTTGGCGTGCTATTTGCTCGAGGAGTGTCGATCGTGACTGGATGCTGCTTCTGCATGACTATCGTGTTTCGCCCTTGAATTTAGGAAACCCTAATTCCTCTGTACCAACCTACTAAAAATAGTAAGCGCTTGATTTTCTATCTCTACAACTCCGTTCAGCTTGAAATTCGCGCCATGGGGTCCTCATCACTTGTTTGACCTATTCATGTTGATGCCTCGCGTTGACCTGCTATTTTGGGCATGTTTCTGGAGGTGGTTTACTATTTATAGTAACTGCTCAGTTTTATGACTTCCACAACTCCGTTTGACTTGAAATTTGAATGACGTGCTCCTCATCAGAGGACTTGCCTGTTCACACTAGCGCCTGCTGCTGGTTTACTATTTTTAGCCAGTTTCTGTAACGCCTTACTATAAATAGTAAGTGCTCCAATTGCCTTCAAATTTTACCGATGAATAGCTTGAAAGATGCTGAACGCAGTGGGATACACCGGTTTTCAGAAATTTTGACTTTTTACCCCTCATTTTGGGTCCTAAAGATGGAAACCCTAATTTGTCTTGCATGCACCTCGAATGACCTCCGTTTAACTCCGTTTCTATTGCATGTCATCGGGCTTGTGATTCTGAAGTGTTGGGTAGCTACCGGAGTGGTACTGCTAAAAATAGTAAGTCTCTGAAAACTAATCACCTCACTTTGCATGTCACATCACCGCGTAGCTCTTGAAAAACCCATAAAGAAACACTCGACATGCATTGAAAACCCTAACATGCAAACCCTAAAAATAGCCTCTGAAGACGGCTCCTGAAAAAGTCTTGATCCTGGTTTGCATGTTACATCGTCGCGAAGGTCTCAAAAAACCCACAAGGAAAATGCAGATATGCATTGAAAAACCTCGCATATAAACCCTAAAATTTGCTCGGGAAGCTGAATTTGCTAAAAATAGCAAGTTGTCGGTTTCAGCTCAAAATTTGCATATGAGTAGCTTGAAGTGTCCTAGATGCAGTGTGATTGAGAGAACTTCAGAAGTGCTGAAAGAACGCCCTGAAATGAAAACTTACTAAAAATGGTAAGTTGTCGGAATTTGATGAAAGTTCAATGGAAACTTGCTGGAAGCATACTAACATCAATGATAGCCTCATATTTCAATTCATTTACTTCATTTGACCTCAAACTGACCGTGAAAGTACAAACCCTAATTCTCACACTTGGCCAAAATTTCACGTTTTAAGCTCACGGACGGGCATACCCCAGGAAAGACAGACAACAGAAAGATACTGAGAGAGAGAGGGAAAACCAAAGCCAAAAGACCAGAATGGAGCAAAAATTAGGGGGTCCCCATCTTGAATGGGGTGATGTGTGGAAAGGTCACAACATTTGGCATCCCCACGGGAAAGTATTGAAAAACACTTTAAGAATTGAACCTCAATCAATCTTCCTCAAACCATCATACGGAAAGGACACTTACCCAAAAGGGGACAAGAATCTGATATTGGATCAGAACACTTTCATCTAAGACCTTGTGAGTGTGCACATTCATTCCATTTCTAAATCATCTTGACCTTCGGAGTCGGCCACAGCAAGTTATATAAATATATTAACTTCAAAAGCATCCGAGACATTGCCTCGCTGCCAGTCAGGCGTCCATAGCCCCGACAAGGTTGTCGCTACAATTCTCACGAATATTGCTCCACTGCCAGCCAAGCCTCCATAGCCCCAGTGGAGTTACTCGCATATTCCCAAAACCAATATTCAAAGTACAATATTTCTTTCATTTTTCATTTTCTTTCTTTTCTTCAGATATTTCCTTTTAGCACATTTTCTTCTCTTTTTGATTCTCCATCAATTCCTCGATTGGTCGGCAGGCAATGAAGCCTCCAATGGGTTTGAGAATTGTAGTGGCGCTGAAGCAAGACGTAAGATTTTCACCCGTCAAGACCTTTCCCAAGAAACCAAAATGACTCAGAATGGAGATAGGTAAGGTTTTTAAGGTCTTTAGACTCGTTTTAAGACACAATAATGGGTTAACCTCCTGAGACGAGTTTAATCGCAAACTGGATGATGACAAGAGGAAAACAACCTTGACTTTTCAAAATTTGCACAAAGTCCAATGGAAAGAAACCATGTTGTGAAAAGAAAACCATCACCACCCCCTTCGGCATGGGAAACCCTAAAATCCTTGCCCATTCCAAACCAAAACCACTTGAGTGGACAACTCAAGGGAGGAAAACGCCAAACCAAAAACCCAAAGGGCAACAAACCAAAACCAAAAACGAAACAAACCGAAAAACAAAGAAAAGCAAACGGGAAAGCAAACCTAATCTAACTATTTTACAAAGTAGGTTCCAGGAGGGAACCCAAGCTTGGAAATAATGCCTGAGGACTTGCCCATTGACTGGCAATGGGATATCCTCTCTTGTTCGTGTCCGTAACTTAAGCGCATTATCTCCCGGGATCTCAGAAGCTTGACAAGGGTCCAACCACGATTTGTCGATCCGTCTGTTCATAACTCCTTGATGCTTGGCCAAACTTTCCAAAGCTTCATCCCTTTTCTCCTCCAAGTGCATCAACTGAGACAACCTTGTTTGACTTTGGTCTTCTTTCTTATTGACTTCTCCACATTCTTCCTCTAAAGTGACTTGTTGAATCATCTTTGTGACTTGCTCCGAGGAGATTTTACTCATGGCACCTGTACTCTCTGAATGGAAAGCTTCGTGAATTCTACATGGATTGGGTAATGATAAATCTTCGATGGAGGCATTTTCTGTCTTCTGCTTTACACCTTTTAACATAGAAACTCTGAACATCCCTTCATTCTTATTCCCACTTGAATCGTTTTCAGTCAATACTTCGGTGGAGGCAGGCATATCTCCTAAAAACTTTTCTCCATTCGAGCTCTACAACATGAGGACTTCTTTCTTAATGGGCTTATATGAACCCAAATCAGTTTCCACGAACAAAACATCACTATTTTCACCACATTCTGTGATCATTAATCTGAGTCGTGGTGTACTTTCAATTTTTATCTGATTTGGAACTCCTCTCCAAGGCAACCACATGTGGGAGAAGTCAGTCACGATGTATCCATTTAGCTTTCAGGACCAATCTCTGCTCAATAGCATGCCATAACCACCTGGTATATCCACAACTGATATGTCAATGCAACTCTGAATTCTAGGATCCGCTACCAGCTGCATATGGATATTACTTAATTCTCCGACAACTGGAACTTCAGTCTTATCCAGCTGAGTCACCTTCTTGTTGGTCTGGAGCGGAATTATACCCAACACCTGACATACCTTCAAAGGCATGACATTACTGTTGTGACCTTTTCACACATCGCCCCATTCAGATGGGGACCCCCTTATTTTTGCTCCGTTCCGGTCTTTTGGCTTGGGTTTTTCCTCGCTCTCTCGCTCTGTCTCTTTTCTGGTGTCCGTCTTTCGGGGGGGTTGTGTCGTCATTGAGCTTAAACGTGAAGATATTGGCCAATTCTAAAATTAGGGTTTCATCATTTTTGGTCAAGTCAAGGTCAAGTAGGGCCAGTAAATTGAAAATTGAACTTAGCAATGTTGTCAGTAGACATCCAGCAGGCTTCCAACCAAATTTCATCAGATTCCGAGATACTTACTATTTTTTAGTAGTACTTGTCTAGACATCATTGACATTTTCAGTGCGATCATACCACGGCCATTGAGTTGCATATAAATTTGGCAGGCAAAATTGGACAACTTACTATTTTTAGCAGTAGTCGGCTTAGGCACAAATTTGGGGTCAGGATCTGGAATTTTCTTTGCAATATGCAGGATATTCCTTCTGGGTTTTTGAGACCTTTGCGATGGGTATAACATGCAAGTCGAGATGACCACTTCCGGATTCAGCCTTAGGGAGGTATTTTTTTAGGGTTTGCATAACCGAGGAGCTTTTCTTTTACCTTAAATGGGGGTGAGTTCGATGGGTTTTAAAGAGGCTTGTGATGGTGCTTCTGAAGCCGGGATTCTCCTCCGATTGCGGGAACTTGCTATTTTGCTTGAGGTGTGTCGGCGGTATACCAGTCCGATTCCTGGTCAGCGGTGCGAAACAAAACAAAGCAGATCTTTTGATACGCATGCAGTACAAGTTAGGGTTTCCAGCTTCGGGGCCTAAAAATAGGCATCAAAAGTCAAAATCTTCGAAAACCGATGTAAACCATCGCGATCAGCATCCTTCAGGCTGTCTGCTGGTGAAATTTCAGGTCAAACGGAACACTTACTATTTATAGTAAGTCGAATTGAAGCTTTAGCCGCTAGAAGCCAGTAAATCGGGGTGCATGCGGTGATGTCCAGCGATGAAGTCGATGGTGAGGATCGCCTCATCCGAATTTCAACTCGATTGGAGCTTGGGAACTATCAGAATCAAGAGCTTACTATTTTTAGTAAGCCACCCTCAGAAACAGGCTATAAATAGCAGGGTGACTAAAAGTTGCAGTATCGACAGGTTGAAAAGGTTATGAAGAAGCTGCGTTTAAAATTTCAGGCCATTCCGAGCTTCAGAGGCGCGAATACAGAGAACTTACTATAAATAGCAGGGCATGATGCTGGCGAGGATGATGAAAATTTGTCTAAGTCTGGAGTCTCGTCCAGCAGGCGTATCAAAATGCGCCCAACTCAGCTAGGGGTGTAGAAAATTTTTCCAAGATGCAAGTTCATCCTTCACACAGGGCAAAATGCGCCCAAAGGAGAGAAAGGTCAAAGAAGTCAACGAGTTTTATCCTCCTCCCATGCCAAAATGCGCCCAAGATGAAAGGGGAAAAGGTTGAAAAAGTTTCTAAGTATGAGAAATCCGCCTCAGGGTTCAAAATGCGCCCATCCTGCAAGCAAGGCAAAATGCGCCCAAAGTGAAAGAAAGTCAACAAGGTCAAACATTTTCATCCTTCTCCAAGGCCAAAATGCGCCCAAACTGGGCCATGTCAAGACAAAGCGTGGAAGGTGAAGAGTCACCCAAGGATGTTGGAGTGTTCATCCACCAGCAGGGGTGAAATGCGCCCAAGGTTGCAAGGGGTCAACAAAAAGTCAAAGTTTCTATCCTGCATTACATGCAAAATGCGCCCATCCTTCTCTCTCATCAAAATGCGCCCAAATCATGCAAGTCAGGACAAAAAAACGGAAGTTGAAAAGTCACCTGAAGGTATAAGCAAGTTCGTCCTCCTCCTACAAGGAAATGCGCCCATGTTTGAAGGGTAAATGGTAAATACAAGGGGTAAGTAAGGTGAAAAGTGTTACCTAGCATGGTGAAGGCTTGTACGTTATCCTCCTCCACACTTAAAATGCGCCCAAGGGAAGTGTAAGGTGTGAAGTATGCGCCTAGGGCAAGGGAGTTATAAGGTGTTAGAAATATTTCCTAAGGCGTTGGAAGTGTAAGGTGTGAAGTGTGCGCCTAGAGCAAGGGAGTTATAAGGCGTGGAAAATATTTCAAAGTGTAAGGTGTGAAGTGTGCGCCTAGAGCAAGGGAGTTATAAGGTGTTGGAAAATTTTTCAAAGGCATTTCAAGGCGTTGAAGAATAAAATGAAGTATGCTAAGCGCTCAGGGGAGGAAATAAAATATTTTCTAAGTGTTGAAAATTGGCCTAGGCGTTGGTTTTTTTAAATGAATATTTTTCAAGTGTGAAGTGACGGGACAAAGATAAAATGAAGTAAGGCATGCTTGATGAATATAAAATTTTCTAAGTGAAAGTTCCTCTCCACTGGCAATCAACAAAATATTTTCTAAGGCAAATTTTTCAAAAAAATGCAAAGATGAGTTTAAAATATTTCCTAAGGCAAATTTATTTTCCTTGGAAAATACGCCTAGAGCTTCAAGTTGATGAAAAATTTCTCAGAACACGAGCAACTCTTCTCAGTGATAAATCCAGAGACAATGATACTTCAAGTTCTTCAAAATTTTCAAGAAGTCGGAGCAACACAGAGTGATCACAGGCGAAGAACGAGTTTAAATGATGGAAATGATATTTTTCTAAGGTTCAAAATTCGAAAAATTAAATGAACCCGTTCGTTGGGTACCCATGAATTCGAGACATTCTGACGAAAATTTGTTTCTGGGTACTGAACATTTGCGATGATGAATGGATTCCCAAATCTTTCAAGCTTCGCCGACACTTTTTCAGTAAGGAATTTGATCAGTGCTTAAGTTATGAATTTCCCTAAGGGAGAATTTTAAATTTTCTAAGGCAAATTCAAATAAATGAGTTTTCAAAGTGAACTTTCTTCGAACGATGAATACGAAGGGAATTGCCTAGATGATTGTGATTAAATTCTTCGAAGATGAATTTTCCAGAGTAGATGATGGAGTTAAAAATTTGAATTCAAGTAACGGCGCTCCGGCTGGTGAGTAAAATATGATGAAGTTAAATTAAATTTTTCGAAGAGGAATTCAAAACGCCAGTCAAAGTCAAGTTTCTAGAAGAATAATATTCCCGACGACTGGAGACAAGTGTCAGAAAAGCCAGAGAGGGAAAAATTCGAATTCTTGAAGGGGAGTAGTGGAGTTTAATGGCACTGGCTAAAAATAACGTCTTCTAGAATTTGAATTCTAGCTATAAAATGGAGAAGTTTTTTTCACTCATTTTCACAACTGGAAGTCGAACTTGCTCTGAGAGTGAAGCATTGCAGTGAGTTGCTGAGGCTTGAAAGAATTCGAAATTGTTGCTGAGAAGTTGAGTTTGCTGAAGAGGCGCACTTAGGAGTTGATTAAATTTATTGCTGAGAGGTGTTTTGGTTTGTTGGAGAAGACGTCTTAAGGCTTGAGGAAGGTACGCCATTGCTAACTAAGGAGGTGTTTGCTGCAAATTGAACTTGCTTGAAAAGGTACGGCTTTATCACTGAAATCTGATTTGCTTGAATTATAGAAGATTAAAAGGTACGCCATTGCTAAGGGCTTGGGAAGTACGACCTTGCTAGTATTGGAGCTTGAAGTCTGATTTGATTTAAGTTCGGTCAAAATTGCCATTTGAAAAGGACGCCTTGTATTGAGTTGAAACATTGAGAACTTTGAAGTGCGAATTTGCTAACTTGCAAGATTGCTGATTGCTGATACAAAGACATAGAAATTAAGATTGCTGATTGCTGATACGAAGTAGTTAAAATTGCTGATTGCTGGTCATCAAGGTTCACTTAGAAATCTGTTCTAAGTGTTGGAATTCGAATTTATTCAAGAGAAGAAGCTGAGGTTTGCAAAACACGAAGGATATTGCAGCTTCTAGAATTCAACTGCAGCCCCTATATCATGTCTTATTTTATTAAATCTGATCACTGATGAAAATTTATTATGTTGCAGATGGCTGAAGCGAGGACAACCGGAAAGGACAATGGTGCCTCCAGACAGGCTACGATCAAGAAGCTGAGCAAGACATTCATGCCGGAGACAAAGTTTATTTCAAAGTTGGGCAAGGTGACGGACACGAACCTGGGCTCTGTCAACCTGGAAACATTCAAGAACAGGCTATTTGGAATTGGAAGTCATCGGGCTTCGGTCACTTCGCACAACATCGTCCGAAGTGGGTTGTATGCAGCTGCTGAGACACGCCTGACTATACGGTCATTCCGGAGTTGGTCGCTGATGCATGGGCTGACGAAGAACACCCGGTCGATCCGTCACGGATGAAAGCCCAGAGTACCAATCTTACGGCGGCCGTGCGTGAAATTGAAACTTTAGGATCCAGTGCAGAAACATGATCCTACAAATCGGGGCGGCGGAAGCGTATGCTTATGCTACGCCTTTGAGCGGTGCATGGGCGCAATTAACACTCGCGGATGAGCACTTTCAAGGCCGTCTAAATACGAAGCTGCCGGCGAGATCGCGGAAGGACCTGAAACAAAGGAAGAATATTGTGATCGTCATGTTCTTGGCTTGAGGGTTGGTGTTTGCCCACGGTCTTTACATTTTGAGCCGTGGATGTTTTGTATTACATCAACTGGTGTTGGAAGGAAGGATTATGTCAATTGGGCTGGTCGTCAGTGACAATATACATTGAGAATACCCGGAGGGCTAGCGTTTTACATGAGCTCCCTATCATTTTACATGTTAGCGAGGATAGCCCGAGTGGGAGGGATTTCTTACAAAGGAACCCATCGGTTGGCTCCCACCGGTTCAAAATCCGCGTGTGTGCGGGAGTTGCACCTTTCGAGCACAACCCATTACAAGCGTGTCAACGATGCATTCACCATGTACATCACGAGGCTGCTTCAGGAGAGGTTACAGTGCAGAATCTCTAGAAATGCCCAGGAGCTGATTGAAAGGTATGGGTGCTGGTTTATACAGTTTCCAAGATTTTCATACATTAGGCTGCAAGGATTTTCTTCATACCCTTATAGGCTGCCTAAGTACCCAACCGATAAAATAATCATGCTAGAGATAGCTAGACAGTTGCTAGCTTTTGACAAAATCCAGAAGAAAAAGAAGAAAGGAGGGATAGAGTTTCCGGTTGTGATGGGCAACTCGGATGAGGTTTGTCCTTCGATGCAGGCATGTAGAGAAGCTGAAAGTGAGCTTCAATTTTATCATTTCTCATATCACACTAGTAGACAACACTATGACCGCACCATAACATCAAGCGGGTGTTGTCGAGGAGGAATTCAAACACTACGACCACTTGAGGGACGATGAGCCTACGCCCGAATGAGGAAGAAGTGGAGCGGGTTAGAGAGAATTGAGGAGCCGCGAGAACATGACCCCTTTGATGATATACTATATAGGGTTACTTGCGGGTGAAGCCTTAGAGGCGAATGCGAAGGAGCGGCGAGGAGATTGATCCAGCGGTTATGGAAGAGTTTTAAACCGAGGATCGGTCTCCCTCGCGAAGAAGGCAAGAAAATTTTCGAAGATCTCCACAGATGAGGATGGCTCTCGCACCCTTCGCGTTGCTGTCCCACGAGTCGAGTGTGACCGGAATGAAGCAGCTCCGGAAAACTATGTGGTCACCACTCTTGACTTGGGACGCCCTACTGGTGCACAGATTGTTGAGGAGTGTGATAACTCCTTCCTTGCCCTCAAGGATAGATTATTCAAGAAAGAAGGAAAGTACAAGAAGTTGAAGCGAGAACACAAGGCGTTAGTTGGATATGTTCAGCAGTTGTCTCGTTCTCGAGGGCAGGATGTACCAGTGATTGAGCCTCCAGCAGATATTCCTAGAGAGTCGATCAGCGGCTTGGTAGAGTTGGGGAGGATGGCACAGGAGGCAGACAAATGGGTCACAGGAGTTCGTACTGAGACAGAGAAGTTCATGGAGGACCTTGCCTTTGCCTTTGTTGGGGCCACCGACTATTTTATTACGGATGGATCACGATTGGGTCAATACTTAGAGGCCCGATGCCTCCTATCTATACTCGAGAGTAAAGGTGATCCAGTCTTGGCGTTGAGGCATGTGCCATTGCGGTTGCTGATTGATGGAGGTGTCATTCAAGCGAATGACCGATATGATTTCTCTCGGTGGTATTCTTCGGCTATCACAGGGCGTGGCTTCTTCGATGCAGCACAGGCGGATTCAGCCAGGATTCACAAGGCTATGGCCAATAGTATAGATGGAGTTCAGAATACCTTCGAGGCCATCTTTGCTAGGCGGCTGAATCCAGAGGAGATAAGTGTTGATAAGGCAGGGGTTTTATTTGGTTTCCCTTCTTCCTTGAATATTTAAGACCATTACAAGATGACTTTGAAAATCTTGCTACATTCTCCCACTTTGATCGAACAGCGGGGACTTCGTTATTGGTTTGCCCGGAAATCATCTTATGCAGGCGACACCGATTCTGATATTAGAGTTTGATTAGATTGTGTTCCCATCTATTCGAGTTGAGGTTGAGAGCCGTGCCAACAGATTTGTAAAGGTTGGCGGTCGAGGCTAATGGGAACACACTACTGGACGAGGATCTTCTAGAAGACTGAGTATGGAGCATTTATTGCATTTGCTATTTTGGGAGTGAGTGGGAATCTTTGATTCGTTTAATGTACCACTCCCTATTCTGGCAGTTTTTAGGGTTAGGGCTGAGGTGGCACGATTCTGGCCACTCTATTGATTGTAACCCTAGCCGTCCTTTGGGACTTGGCTAGCTATAAAAGGGGGAGTCCCCCTCATTTGTAAGACATTAGGATTCAGAACCAGAGTAGACATTGAGAGAGCATTAGCCTTAGAGCTAGATAGTGTAGTAGTGTAAAGCATTTTTGCATAATTTGGAGAAGAGAGAAAGTTTTCCCTTTTGAAAACTTTTGAGGAGATTGTTGTGTAATACATTTTATGATAATAGATCTTTTCATTGATGGTGAAATTCGTCTTGTCATGAAATGCTAGCAAGGTTTCTTCTTCCGTTCGTATCCAAGTAGATTAAATTCATGCAAGTAGCTTACTTTGGGTGTGTGGTATTTCATTGAGATAGCTTCATTCTATTCCATACCACTAGCGGCTTGTTGATGATAAGTCTGCCTTGCGTGGTCAACTGGACATCATCTTGTGTTTAACTTCGGTTATGGCTTACATACTTATATGCGTTGTTCTGATGGTGTACGTATGTTAAACTATAACTTGAATATCTTTTGCTATCCCCTTTGAAGATTGCACCGATTTTGCTGAGGCTGTCCGACGGAGGCTAGGTGAAATCTGGTTGAGGTCTATTGAGACGAAGCCCCACATACCTTGCATTTAGAATAGAGTACAAATTTCTTAGGCCCTTTCCCTTTTACTTTCCGCATACTTCTTGTTAGTTTTAGAAAAGGATACACATTGCCAAATCATACACGTAAGAATCCCCTTCAAATTACATATCAACTGCTAACTGCGAGAAGTCTGAACAACTGCGTAAGTCCCCTTGACATACCAGCAATATCACATCAAGCCAAACTGAGCCTATTCGCACTAAAGGAACCTTGGAGTTGAACGCACGAACTTTCTGGCAATCTTAGCGTGCGGAATACTTTGATCAAGAGAGAATAGAGCGTCCGTTGGGCAACTCTGTTCTGTGTTGGTGCGGTCTCAAAACCACGTCAACAGAACTGGCGCTAGAAGGAGGGCCCCTCAAGGATTCTTCGTAGTGAAGCAGTCATTTTCAAATAAGAAGGGATTTCATTGAAAAGAACTTCATTGGAGAAAGAAATTATCATGAGTAAAGATGGTGCTACCGCATAGAGAAATATTCCCAGTGTTGCAACCTAACTTGGGATTCAACGACGACCAGGAGGACATTCTTTCAGGGTTGAACAATCTTGCTTGGAAAACAAAGGAGAGCTACGCCCAGTACATGAGAACTTGCTTCGTGCTGGAGGAAGAAGAAGAAAAAGCCATTGAAATCCAAGTTGCAATTGAGAGGAATTTGCTCGATCAGAGACTACCACTCGCTCCTCTTCCTCGCCGATAGTGATCAACTACATCCTGGATCGCATTAGCTCATTCTCACCTGATAAGTTGAAAAGAATTTTGAGGTCCACGCCAAGCTCATCCAAAGACTTTGTGGAGTTAGAATTGCCTACGCGAGCAAGGAAGAAGAAAGAGAGCCGTCCAAGTGAAGAAGTGTTGTCAAACGAAGAAGCTCAGTCTAGTGAAGAAAGCGGAGAAGAGATTACAAGTTTATTTCGAACTCCACCAAGTGTTTCAAGGTTTGCTCAACCCAAAGCCGTTCAAGTTACCACACCAGTGTTTGTTCAGCAACAACCACCAGTTCAAGTTACCGCAACCCCAGTTATTGTTTATCAGAGGAGGTATCCAAATCAAGCAATGGCTCAACCAGGAGTCCAACCTGCTCCTAACGGTGCTACTTGGCTAGTCACCAATCCATCTCCTCTTGAGTTTGCTGATTATCACGATATGCCAAAGAATCCGGAGCATTTCTGCACCAAGTACCAAGTCCATGATCCGAACCGTTCTGCAGAGGATCACATTAAGATGTTTGAAGATCATTTGCGAAACCGACAAATTGCCTACGCAGATGTGGCTTGCAGACTGTTCCCGTATTCCTTGGGAGAAGAAGCACACTTTTGGTTTATACATTTGCCAGTTGGGTCCATCCGAACGTGGGAACAGATGAAGGAGGCTTTCATTGGGAAGTTTGGTATTCCTATCACCCCAGTGGAGCTTTTCCGTCAATTTACGGAGGTGAGGAGACAAGACAAAGAACCTATTCATGCCTTCAATAATAGATTCCAAAAGGCTCTTACGAGGTTGCGTACTCCGTACATGGTTCCCGATGCAAGGGAAAATTACTATGCAGCCTTAGACCCGTTGACTGCTATGTTCGTAAGGCAAGCTCATCCCGTTCCAGCAGACATGAATCAAGCATATGCTAAGGCTGTTGAAGTAAGTCAGAATATGGGCCAAAACATAACTGGACCCTCTTTGTACACTGGCTTGGTCACCACAAATAATCAAATGCAGACTCTTGCTCCAGCATGGAATCAACAAGTTCCATCATTGAATCCAGTTCCGCAACCTGCATATCATGTTACGCCGCCATCTGATCAATTAGTTCTCCATCCTGGGGTACCCTTATCCCAGACTCCAGCTACACAGCCTGTCTATCTCCAGAACACGGTACCTGCAACAAGGACACAAGAGGAGAAAGACGAAATGAAAGAATTAGTAGAGCAAATGAAAAGGCTGTCATCTGAGGTAACTCACCTCAGAAATCAAAACAATCAAATGCAATCAATGATAAAGAATTATCAGGCACATCCAGGCGCCAATCGAGGATATCACAATAATCCTCAACACCATCAGGATGCCCATCAAGGACATGGACACGACAACAGCCATGGGTATCGAAATAATAATCAAGGATATCAGAAGAGGTCCTGGAATACTGGACCTAACAATGGAGGAGTTCCATCACCGCTGGATAACCCGCCGCCTCCAGAAAATCGTCCCACGGACAGAGTATTTCTGGCAGAAGCTGCTATGTCAGGATGGTGTCGGCTTCATAACACAAGCCAACACTCAGAATTACAATGCCATGAGTTTCAAGTAGCGGCTGATATCTTCAAAGGAGAAGTGAAAAGCACGGAAGGTACTGAAAATCCTCCGACTACTGGATATGAGATTGTACCAGTGCAAAGATATGACCAGGCACTAATCATAGAAAGTGTCAATCTTGTGTCCGAATACCAGAACTACGCGCCACCGGAAGCTAATTATAGATTTCCACCAGCTTCGGCTAACGGTCCCGTGGAGGCGCCAGATACTCAAGTTTATGAGGAAGCTCAAGTTTATTCAGAGGCTCAAACGTATTCAGAAGTTCAAGGTACTTATTCAGAAGAGCCAAATGACCAGGGTAACTACATTTTCCCACCTCTCAATAACAGTGTTTTGGTAGAAGGAAGTAGAGAGGTGCAAGCCTTCCAGACTTCCGGAGGAGCAGCACCCAAGGTGTACCAGAGGACTTATCACCAGAAAGAGCCTTTGACGTCCTCTATTCCCCCGAACAATTTTACAACCCCGCCGAATCCAAACGCGAGCAATAATCCGAATTTGCCTAGGGATTCTCCGGAGTATAGACAGCAGAATGTGATGAACAGAAATGGACAACAGACTGTCCAGCAACAACCCATCCACGTGATGCAGCGTCCTCAAAAGGACAATCTTCCAAGAGATGACATGAAAAGATTAAGTTCCTACGTGCTAGAGGAAGTGAAGAAGATAAAGGTTAGTCTTCCCTTATATGAGTTGATGAAAATCTCTGAAGTTAGAGACACAATTTTGGGAAGTCTATATGAGACACCCGTTGCAAAGAGTACACCTCAAGAAGCACCCAGTTCATCAAGGAATCCTCCAGTCAACACACAGTCCCGTCCCGTACAGAGTGCAAACATGGTAGAAGAAGTGTCGTATGCGCCGTTTAACGCTTGGGAGGCTCCACAGCAGTCGCAAGGTTTTGTGGGAGTAGTGCAAGGATCTTCAAGTGAACCTGAAAAGCCAAAGGCCGAAGATAAGAGAAGAGTCAGATTCAGTTTGCCCACAGAGCAAAGGCAAGAACAGACACAGAAGGTCACTCGTGATAATCAAGTTCCACCATGGGACGAAAAGAATGAAAGAAAGAGCGTTGTACCCGAGGAAAAGAAGAAACCAGTTGTGTTCTATCAGGGGAAAGATGAACCAGCCCCATTTTTGGTATCGGTCAGAATCTTTGGAAAGTTATTACACAATTGTCTGATTGATTCCGGTGCTTCTAGCAACGTCATGCCATTGAAGGTGTGTCAAAGGTTGGGTATAGTCCCGTTGCATACCACAAAGAAGGTGACCCAGCTTGACAAAACTGAAGTACCAGTGGTTGGGGAGTTAAATAATATTCATATGCAGTTGTCAGCTGATCCCCGAATCCAGAGCTGTATAGACATATCAGTGGTTGACATACCGGATGGGTACGGCATGTTACTGAGCCGGGACTGGGCAAGAAAATTGAATGGATACATTGCAACAGACTTCTCCCACATGTGGCTTCCATGGAAGGGAGTCCCAAATCAAATCAAGGTTGATAGTACACCGAGATTGAAGCTGATGATCACGGAATATGGAGAAGATAATGAGATCATGTTCGTACAAACTGATTTAGGCTCATATAGGCCTGTTAAGCAAGAAGTATTAATGCTACAAAGTTCAAGTGAGGGAAGATGTTTAGAAGATACCACGAGCTCCACCGAGGTGTTGATTGAAAGTGACTCAAGGGATAGTGAAGGTGGAGGAACATTTGAGAATTTCAGGGACTTTGTCCTGAACAGTGTAAGACAAGAAACAGAGTTAGGGAAAGATGCTTCAATTAAGAATTTGCTGCTTCCCAACTGGTGCAGAATACATGAAGCTTTTCATTCAGAAATCGCTTGTGCCCTGTGCAAGGTGGCACTAAAACAAGTTGCAAGGCTTGTTCCCCGTACTCCATTACAAGAAGAACATCAAGAAGAAAAGGAGATTTTAATAGGACATCAAAAGATGAATGAAGAGAATAGTGTTGCGATAGGAGAAATTGTAAAAAATGATACGACTCAGTCAAAAGATAAAGAAAAGACTCCAGAGGTCTGCAATCAAGAAGAGACACGTGTTCAGTCTCCCAGCGCCCCTACAAATGATCAAATATGGACTTTAAGGTTTGATGGGTCAAAGTCAAAGAAAGGAAACGGAGCAGGATTTGAATTGGTTAGCCCGATAGGAGAAGCTTATTTAGGTGCTTATAGGCTTCAGTTTTCATGCACCAACAACGTTGCTGAATATGAGTCCTTGATACACGGATTACTCCTTGCAATTCAGAAAGGAGCTAAGATTGTACATGCTATTGGAGATTCTGACATTGTGGTCCGACAAGTAAGGAAGCAGTTCGCCTGCCATGACAAGAGATTGAGCCGTTATCGGAACAGAGTTTGGGACCTAATTGAAAGTTTTGATGCATTCAACATAAAGCAAGTCTACCGATCTAAAAATACCGTTGCAAACTCTTTGGCACAAGCTGCCAGTTCTTTGGAACCACTGGCAATGGAGGGATTAAAGAAGTTCACAGTAGAGTTGGTTTCAACCCCGGCAATCCCTTATAACATAAAGAATTTTCAAGTGTTCGAAGACGACAAGCAGATTCTGGATTTTCTCACAAACTCAGGAGTGTTCGAAGCACAAATCATAGATGAGGAAGATACTGAAGAGGCTGAATATGATACAGAAGGGATATTGAATTTGAAGACTAATGTAATCCCGAAAGGAATGGTCGAGTTAGAAAGGCTATTTGATGCTGACAGATTAAGCAGAAATCAAAGCTCGCAAGGCAATGATTGTGAACCTGTCAATCTAGGAACAAGTGAACAAGTGAAAAATGTGTTCATTGGAAAGGTTTGCACACCCGAAGAAAAGGAAGGTATCTTAAAGGTTATGAAAGAGTTTCCAGAGGTGATAGCCTGGGGATATGAAGATTTAAAGACATATGATACATCACTGATTACACATACAATACCACTAAAGCCAGGCAGCAGGCCATTTAGGCAGAGGCAGAGGCCAGTGAATCCATTGCTAGAACCATTGATTTATCAGGAAGTCAGGAAGCTCCTTTCAGCCAGAATTATTTTTCCAGTGAGGCACTCCACGTGGGTCGCCAATCTAGTTCCAGTAAGAAAGAAGAATGGAGAGATAAGATTATGCATAGATTTCCGCAATTTGAATAGGGCCTCTGAGAAAGACAACTATCCCTTGCCTTCATTAGATGAAGTGTTGCAAATAGTGAATGGTTCACAAATGATGTCCTTTTTGGACGGATACTCGGGCTACAATCAAGTGATGGTTGAACATGAAGACAGATTGAAGACTGCGTTCACCACGAAATGGGGAACGTTTGCCTATAGAAGAATGCCTTTCGGCTTAATCAATGCAGGGGCCACTTTCCAGAGAGCAATGGACATCGCTTTTCGAGACCTTGTCGGAAAGTGCATAATAATTTACATGGATGACTTGACGGTGTTCTCGAAGAAAAGAGGGGATCACGTTGAAGATTTAAGAAAGATATTTCAGAGATGCAGAAGATTTGGTGTTTCCCTCAATGCCAAGAAATGCATATTTGGCGTCACCGAAGGTAAACTGCTAGGTCACGTTATTTCAGAGAAGGGTATATCAATTGACCCTGAACGTATTGAAGCCATCTCAAGGATTGGTTTGCCTGGCACTCAGAGAGAGTTAAGGTCATTCTTCGGAAAGATCAATTTTGTCAGAAAGTTTATAACTGGATTTGC